>JABUQX010142689.1:5000-7500 GCA_015478945.1 Trachelipus rathkii
ATATATATATATATATATATATATATATATATATATATATAAAAATACATTGAAAAAGTTGAACCTATCTTTATTTTAATGTTATAATTCCTACTATTTAGTTCTGGCCTTGACTTCGTATTAATTTTTATCAATATAACATGGAGTAGAAAACAAGAAGTTTTTCTTAACAAATATATAATTAACAAAATACACAAAAAGCCCCGCATTTGAATTATCAATAATAGTTTACTCAAATTAAATCCCTGTAATTCTTCCTTAAAATATCTACAAAATCAAACGGCAAAATATATTGGCATGAAATACTCAAGAATTCGTATTTAAATAAAGCAGTAATAATAATTCTAACTAATATATATATATAAATATATATATATATATATATATATATATATATATATATATATATATATATATATATATATATATATATATATATATAGATATATATATATGAATATATATATATATATATCTTCTTATATATATCTTATATATATATATATGTATATATATATATATATATAATATCATATAATATATATATTATATATATATATATATATATAACATATATATATATATATAACATATATATACTCTCTTACTGCTATATATATATCTATATAATATATATAATATATATATAATATATATATATATATATATATATATATATATATATATATATATATATATATATATATATATATATATATATATATATAATATATATATATATATATATATATATATATATATATATATAAACTCCGTCAGTTTTGAATTTTTTTTTTTTTAATATATTTCTAGTATATGATCCTAACAATCAATTTAAGTGGTAACGGACATTATTCAAAAATATATAGGACCTTTTACGTTTTACGACTATGTCCGTTTAAATTTTTTTTTAATATATTGCTATTATATGATACTAACAATGAATTTAAATGGTAACGGACATGCTTCAAAAAGTAAAAAATATTTTTAAATAAATTTTTAAAAAATATTTTAGTAATATTTTGTTTTTATTTTGGGGGTGTTTAAAACTAAGGAATACCCAAGGGTAAACCGCAAAAAGATGGCAGATGTCGGGGTCTCTCAGCCTTCCGGGGAACGACAGGGTGGGTTCTACCTCCGGGGAGGGTCTCCGGAACCCCCGCTCTTTGGTATTTGGGTGTCGCGGGGGTTCCTCCGCCCCTCCCCTACGGGGTATGGAAAACGTCCCCCTCTGTCCCCCCGTCGGCTCGAGCCCCCTAATATATATATTTTTTTATTTGTTATAAGCTTTATACGCTGATTCCAAATATGTTGGTTTTTCTGTAAGTGTCGTACTTTTCGAGATATTTCATTTTTGAAAAAATATTTAACATAAATGTGATTTTTAAAAAATTATTTAAAATATTTCGAACTTTTGAATCATGTCCGTTACCACTGAAATTCATTGTTGGTATCATATAGTAGCAATATATTAAAAAAAAACAAAAAAAAATCAAAACTGACGGAGTCGTAAAACAGAATAGGACCTATATATATATATATATATATATATATATATATATATATATATATATATATATATATATACTTTATATATCTATAGATAAACATGTATGCTATATATATATATACATTTATCTCCTATATATATATATATATATATATACTCAATCACTATAGCATACGCAGCAGTCAGTAGCTAAATTTATCACAATCAAGTAAATTTTAACAGAAGTTGGAATCAATTTATAAAAGCAATAAGACTTCCAAATCTCGCTCTTTACGAACGACAAAGTTCAGGAAACCTTATAAAATCGATCACTTCCAAATTTCCAACTCTCCGTCATTTAAGAGAGTATTGTCTATGGAACCTTCAATAAAATTATTAAAAAAAAACACTATCACAATGTTTATCTTAAAACTTCAATATTTTAAGCTTTTTAAAAATATTTCGACTCGATCTACCAAAGGTTAAACAACTTACAATTTCCTTCGTCCAATACTTGTAATTAATTTTACACCGACTCTGGTCACACTTTTAATATCAATTCAGCGAATGGTGTAACTTAACTTCAGCAAAGGCATGGAACATAATTCTGGTCACTACTTTAGGCCCCGTTACGTCTCGTTCGATTTATCACTCTTTGGAATCAGCAACTTCAAAATTCGGTCTTCAATGAAACCATCAAGGAGCAAGATCTCACGTCTCGGTCCCGACACCGATTCCTAAAATTATAACATTCAAATTACTCAGTCCTAAAATCTTTTAGAAAAATATGTCATTCGACCAACTACTTACCGTTATCAACGGATTTCCGTACTCCTGCCTTTTCCAAGATTATTTCTTATATCACGGAGACTTTCCAACTTCTTCATTTAGCTCCCTCCGAGCCGTCTGTTCGACTCTATGAGATTTTCACTTAATCTGATTTTTACCTTTCGTTTCTAATAAAACCTAACTTGCAATTTTAGTTGGTTGGTTTATTAATTCTTCCAATTT
>JABUQX010142689.1:12500-15000 GCA_015478945.1 Trachelipus rathkii
GAACATCACTATTGACAGAAAAGAAGAAGAAGTCGTTTCATCAACCACAGCCGATATTGAGCGACCGAAAGAAAGCTAGATTATAAGTAAGCAAAGGAGAAGGTGGAAATTCCAAAGGGAGGGGAGTTGGAGAGCAGTACGCGTGCCATCCCTTGGAATGCTTTGGATATGTCGACTGCCACCACGCAAGTCTCCCATAGTTCCTAAGGACTGAAAACTATAAATCGGTTAAATAGGAAAGTATATCAACAGTAGACCTCGAACGCCGAAAGCCGTACTAAGGATCGGAAAGAAAAGAGAATGAGATTCCAGATAGTCTAAGAAGTGAGAGAGTTGAGAAGGGTTTAAAGATCTTAGATTGAATACAGGTGAGAGCTATAGGCGATAGTTAGAAGGGTTAGAGCGGCTTCCTTTCGGAATAGGTTGACATGTGCGTGCTTTCAACACTGAGGGAAAGTGAGTTTGGAGACATAGAGAATATAGTTGAACGAGGGAAGGGTCAGCTCGGAAGCACACTCCTCAAAAACTCGGGAGGATGCCATCCGGGAGCCCCGCCTTCTAACGTTACCTGTAGATCCCAGGAGACCATGCACCTGATCAAATGTAATCACAGGCAAAGACATAGGACACCTGAGAGGAGAAGGTGGAGGAGGAGAAATGCCAGAATCGTCCAGGGCTGAGTTAGAGGAAAATAGAGGCCAAAGAGAATTGGCCTTTCAGTTGGAGAGTTAGCAACAGGACCCATCAGACTGAATAAGAGGAGGAAAGCAGATTTACAAGAAGTTTTTAGAGATGTTTTTGGCAAGAGGTCAGGAAAGTCTGTCAGTAGGAGAACCAAGGAGGCTAGCGCACTTTCTGTTTGATGAAAGCCTGCTTTGCTCTTCGAAGAGTATCCCTGCAACGATTTCTACCTGAATGAAAACTAGCGAGAGTGATAATAGAACGAGAATTTTCCACCCCGATAAGCGCTGTCTCTAACCTGAATGGCCAGAAACAGGTCCGATCGAACCATGATTATGAGGAGAGAGATTTAATGAAGAAGGAATGAACCTGCTCAGCCCATCAACGATTACAGCTCCCACCTTTAGCGGCAGCCGCAGCGTCATCAGAGTCAAAGCAGCCGTTCCAATTATAGTTAGCGTAGCAGCAGCGTCCCCCCAATCACCCGATCAAAGTGCCAGAAAAAGCGCATAGGGCAGGATGGAGATGAGAGAAAGTATTAAAGTTAACAGATATAAGGTTGTGGTCAGATTACCAAAAAAGGAGCGAAGGTAGTGTATTTATTGAGAGAAGGACTAGTGGTAAACATAGGTAAGTGTGTTCAAGAATTGGTTGGGACGATCCGGAATGTGTGAAGGTTCTTTGGTTAGTTGCTCCAGATCGTTGAGAATGCTGAATGATTCGGGCCTCCTCCCCACCTAAATCAGTAAGGAGGATCCCAACCATTCAGTGCTGTGTACATTGAAACATTGAAATCCCTCAAATAGAGGACCTCAGTATTTGGATGAGAAGATATATAACAGTCCCG
Source organism: Trachelipus rathkii (assembly GCA_015478945.1). NCBI lineage: Eukaryota > Metazoa > Arthropoda > Malacostraca > Isopoda > Trachelipodidae > Trachelipus > Trachelipus rathkii. The sequence goes on from JABUQX010142689.1 coordinate 14,029, forward strand.
TGAGAGGTAGTAAGATATTCAAAGAAAGAGTGATTCTGTTCTGTTAGAGAACAGTAGCAGAAGCACTAGATTTGTAGTAGAAGGAAGAAAGATTTGAGCCAGGAGTATCAGTTAAGAGATCTGAGATTCAAGAGACGTAAGCCAGGAGACAATGTTTACATAGGCACAATAGCACTCCACCCTTCAGTTATAGTTAGATACATTAAACGAGTTAGAGGTTGAATTCCTTAGCCATCTGAGTCTCAGACAAGAGCAAAAGGTTAGGGGTTAGAGTTAGATAGGTGATATTCCACAGAGGCAAGGTTAGAGTTAAGCCGCGGATGTTGGTAAAGTTAATAGAAAGCCCGCGACTATGCAAATCTACCATCTTTCACCACACACATACACACTCTTAACACAAATTATGACAATAGACAAAAAACAGACCAAAACAAAAGAAGAAATTGGGATAAAATTGAACAAACTAAATCCTAACTAAAAAATTTAAGCACTAAAATCAATTAAATAGAAAATATACTACTATATAATTAAACAAACTTAAACCTAAACAACTTTACTACACTTACTAAAAATTTATTAAAACCTACAACTAAAAGAAAAAAAATGAAAAACTAAATCCTAACTTAAAAATTTAAGTACTAAAATTAATTAAAAAAAAAATAAACTACCAAACACTAAACTAAACTAAAACACTGAAAACTAAAACTTAAACCTAAACAACTTACTACATTCTAAAATTTATTAAACCTACAAAAGAAAAATGAAAAAAATAAAAACTAAACTATTTTTGAAAGCTAAACTTTAAACTCAAAAAGAACTAATAAATGATTAATTTCAATTTTGAAACACTTTAACAAAACTTTAAATTAAAAACAAAATGAGATTTGAAAAAAAACACACACACACTTTACTAAACACAGAACATAATAATAATAATAGCAATAACAATAACGCCAAATAAGATAAAGATAA
>JABUQX010142689.1:17500-20802 GCA_015478945.1 Trachelipus rathkii
ACCATTGCACCTCCTCATTCTTATATCAATGTTGAGGATTTCAGGCTCCCGAGAGATCTCGCAAACTATTTAATATATCTACACAGAAATGACACTGCCTACATGGAATATTTTAAGTATGTGTATCGAAATTTTAGTATTTGAAAAACAATTTAATATAGGTTAACCTTTGTATAAGTAGAAGGTATACCTGTTTAAATAATAAAGTTCCTCACAGTAAAGAATCTTTGTTTTTCACAGATGGAAGAAGGACTACTTTCTTATGGGTATTATGAGATGGTTCCATCACGCCAGCAGTTTTTGCACTCTTTGTGAAAAATTACATTACGACAAAACAGAAAAGATTTATCACAACCTAACAGGATGGTACTATAGAGAAGCACATTGTAATAAAGGCTTGAGGAGTCTTAAAATTTCCCCATACACAAAGTTTATATAAAAACTATTTAAAAAAAAGCAATTTCAGTTTTTTCATTTCGCTTGATAATGATATTATTATACAAAATGTAAATTATTGGGATCATTAGAAGTATATTTACATTATCGTATAAAATATATGCAAAGCAACCAATGCATTGACAAGCATATCAACCAAAGTTAGCTTGAAGACAAAATAAACAAATTTGTATATAAAACATCCAGTATTCATTGCTGTCATATCGAAAACCAATGCGTTAACATATTTCTGGAGACCCCATTCAGCAAGAATTTGACCATCAGCATATGCCTGCTCTTTTCCAGTTCCAGATTGTAATACAGGCACTTCAAGTAGTTGCTCAGTATTGCCATTCGGTAGAATCATAGGAAGTCTATATGATGCACTGTTTCTTTACCTATTAATAATTTGTCATCCAATGCAATTTATCATCCCAATGTGCGACAGAACTTCCAATTTGGTATCCTTGAAGTGCGTCTTAATTTCAGTTGCCCTTTCTTCGACGTTTTTATCCCTAAAATTGTGAATAGATCACCTGTTGATAACAAAATCATACACATCACGACCCAGTGCCTTGGTTGTAACAATCAGAATAGGACACAACAAACTTGGTAGTCATTAGTTTACAGCGTCCCCTCTTTATTACTTTTTGTTTATCGTGATACTTCCATATTTTGTGGGAGAGGATGTTAATTCTAGCACAATGTTATCAGTGGGTTTCCTAGCAACCAGCACCACAATGGGATCTGATTCTAAACTGCTGCTTGAGGATGACGACGACACCAATTCGGCAGTTTGCTCTGTTAAAAAAGAAAAGGGATGTCAGCCATTTGACCTATCGGCCATTTGGGTTAGTCCCCATTTCATATGAAACTTATAAAAATTTAACCATTTTCATTAGTTATCCTTTTTATTTCATTTTCTGTTATTTTAACATTAATATTTTTATGAATAACTATTATAATATGTTTAGTGAATCTAATGCATATGTTTCAAGTTTCTCAACTCGAATGACCAAAATTTCATTCCTTTTTTCTTCGTTATGCACATAGTTTATAATATACTAAGTTAACGCAAATGAAAAAAAAAAAACTTTCCATTTTCAGGAAGAATACAATCACGATTTATGAATGAAGTTGTAAAAATAGTAAACAAAGGTTTGGGTAATTACCCTATATTTAGGGGAAATTTTTTAAAATTGGGGGAAAATAGTCTCGAAATCATTCTATAGCCGAATGTAATAAAATAATTAACTATATACTTTCTTTTAATGAAATTAATAATTAATTTCATTAAAAGAAAGTATATAATTAATTTTATTTTTAAAAAAGTAATTTCAAATTATTTAAAAAAATAAAAATGATATTGTAACATTTGAAATAGCATTATCTAATAAGAATAATATCACATATTTTTGATTAATCGACATTTTAGCTTCTCTATTTTCATATATATATATATATATATATATATATTATTTATATTATTATATATATATAAAAAATATATATATATATATATATATATATATATATATATTTATATATATATATATATATATTTTATTATTATATATATTATATTATATATATATATATATATATATATATATATATATATATATATATATAGAGAGAGAGAGAGAGAGAGAGATATATAGATAGAAATATATATATATATATATATATATATATATATATATTATTATTATATATATATATTAATATATTATATTGTTTTCTTTCATCTTCCCTTCAAAGTTTCCATGAAGATGTGGGTAGTGTAAGCAACATGTATGGATATAGATTTAAGTAGAAGAGCATGACGTAAGTCAATAGGAAAAAATATTCTTGGGCGGTTTCTTAAGACCGCGACGGATCCTCACTGTGGTATCTCTTCAAAGTAGGGTTCATCCCTTGAGCCAGGCCCACTACCATATCCCCTCTCAAAATTCAAAACCCAGCCATTCACTTTTGTTACGCACCTTTCTTCTCGTCTACCAAACTCACTTTCCTTTACTGACTCAGTCTGATTTTTCTTCTCCCTGCCAGTCGATTCCCAGCGCACTCACCAGTATACATCAACTTAGCCAAAATACTATCATACATTCCTTTTCATATTACTAAGTCATCTTAAAACACTCTCTCGTTTACTCCTTCCTTTACACCACACAACTCCCTAATGCGTTCATTCATTATTTTATAATTTCATCTCACACCTAACCCGAACCTAAAATTATCCATCTGAACAGAATACACCTTAGATCTATACTTCTTATTCTACATCATAGTTTCACTACTTTGCATTAACATCGGTAACAATACCCTCATGCAGAACCCTAGCCTGCCGTACTCATGACTTTTTCCAATTACATTCACCAAGGATTTAATTACATCAGACACTTTCCTACTACATTCATCCAACATATAACCTAAATATTTAAACTCGGACATATACTTGTTCCAATTGCTCACCATCCAACATGATTTCACAACGTGGACATTCCTCACCCACTACCATTACCTTTCTCTAATCTACATTTACTCAATATCCTTCCTTTTACGCACCCTTTCAAACCCACTACTAATTCTCTCAAACTTTCTTCAGATTCGCTACATAAAACCAAATCATAACCCTACACTTTCAATCGTTCTCCATTAGTCTAACACCCTCTTTTACCTCTAATCTTTATCACTCCATTCATACACAAATTCAATAGCCATAGAGACATAAATACTTCGCCCTGCCCAACAGTTAATAAGAAATCAATTGCTTCCACTGAAGCGGCGCACGAAAAACGCGAGCGTTTCACGAGCTGGGCCGCGAAACGGTTAAACACCCACCTTCCAGATTGAACGAAGCACTG
>JABUQX010142690.1:0-26363 GCA_015478945.1 Trachelipus rathkii
ATATATATATATATATATATATATATATATATATATATATATGTATTTCTTTAAAAAGAGATATATGGGTAAAACATGTACATAGGATAGACCCTGCGACCGCGCACACACACACACACACACACACACACACACACACACACACACACACACACACACACACACACACACGATGTTTTGATGCCTCAACGAACCCTCGCTTTGACCTCAAAGCTGGTGGCATCAATTGATCTATTGTATATGTGTCATGTATATTGTATTATTCATCATATATATACATGATCTTGGGAATCTATTTTGTAATACATGTTTTACCCTGTGATCGCGCTCTGTGTGTGTATATTTATATATATATTTTATATATATATATATATATATATATATATATATATATATATATATATATATATATATATATATATATAGTGTAAGACTTTGGATGCTATTTTCATGTTGGACATATCCGTTATCTATATTTGCCCCTACTCTGTGATTGGTTGAACTATCTTATACCTTTCCGTGATTGGTTGAAATATCCCTTATCTCTTAGACTTGTGTTTTTTCCAGTAATATTACATTATTCTTTCTCTCGAAACTTATTTTATCGTCATAGTCGTTTTAGATTTGAACGTGGTAGAAGGTTGTGCTCTGTTTTAAAAGTGTTCTTATTTCCCATGATGTATATTCCTACAGTTAGAATGGTTCGTCTTGATAAATACACCTCTATACGTAACATTATGCATTGGGAAATCAATATTCCGAAAAGTGATGCTATTTTCTTATATACAAGAAAACCCAAACAGCACCTCCAATAAAATTTAGCATTTTCAACATAACAAACGTTTCATTATGAGTTCCGACAGGTACGCGTGTATCGCCATGCTGAAGAATGGGTGGAGCAGGCCCCTTTAGAAGTCACACAGTGTATTAAATCGTTGGGGAATAGTTATCGAGTGGGGGGTGGAGATCATGATGATAAGAAACTTACTTTAACCCTTCTCTAAATATCTAGATACGAATATTATGGATATTAGAATATGGCAGAGACACTTGAAAGATACAGGACTATTCAACTGCAATATACTTGGTTTTCTATATTTAGAGGAAATCCCAGAAGATAAATTTATGGGTCAGTTCGAGAAGAGAAAATGTTAAAAACAGTTGTAAGTAGAAATGTTAACCGATTGTATTTACTGCAGCCCATTATATTTTATACGAGGGGCATATTATACATTTAAAACTGTTACCTCAAGTTGAAAATATAATTAATCAGTTCTTAGCGTCGATAGATGTTCATAGCTTTATTCGTCAGCTTGAAGAATTCCTTTACGTGAATGATCCTGACCCAAAACATATGATAATGTCAGGGAGAGAACTTGCCACGTATGTACTCTGGGATGGAGTTGAGGAATTGAAAAAATATATTAGATCTAATAACGAAGATAACTGGCATTTGTGTAAGGACTTGGACCGATTAAATCTTAATGAAGTCTCGTAAGCCTGCATTCATGTAAAGGAACATTCAAATATATATATATATATATATATGTATATATATATATATATATATATATATATATATATATATATATATATATATATATATATATATATATAACTGCTCTCATATATATATTCACGGGATTATTATTATTATTATTATTTGTTTGTTTGGTTTAATATCGTGTTTTTTGTTTTGTCAAAGATCATTTTTCTACATTTTTAAATTCAGGAATATAGATCGCTTTTGTATACATATATTATAAGGTTAGTTAGTTTGTATATACCTAATCCTTCTGTAAACATCATGTTTGTCTCTGTTGATGTAAGGCGTGATTATATGGACTTTCTGTGTTGATAAGGAAGTTATGTTGTAATCTTGTTTACTCTCTTATGATTGGTTGAAAATATATTATCTACTTGGATATACCAAAATCTAAGGATTGCTGTTAGAATGTCTTTCCAATTGGGCTAACACCATGGCTACCTACACGCTCTCAAACTTGTTAACGACATATTTACGAGGACCTTTATTATCGCTGCATCTTTTATGTTATTCGTAAACCTAATGGTGATCGTTACATTGCCTGTATTCCTACAGGTAGGTGTACATGATACACCTTTTTGTTCATTTCTGTTGAAGAATTCATAAAATGTTATTGATACCGTGGAAGAAGGGATGTAAAAGCTGAGTATGTGATATCTGATACATCGAGTCGTAGTGAAATATCCAATAAGAGGTGACAGTGTGAGAGGGTGTAATAGAATAGATGTTGTTTCTCATATTGCGATAGTGTTAAAAATATTGATGTACGTAATTACTGGAAACCTTACTCAGCTAACACATTCATACATTACAAGAATAGGGTTCTGTTTACATTCGCTGAGAATATTACAACATTGTTAAAAGCAAAAGAAAAGAAATATTAATGCATCTCGACAATGTCGACATGACATACTTGAAGAATTAATACATCTAGCCTATGGTTTGTTTTATAAAATTTTACTGAAGTATGGGAAAACCTTATAATAGAGATATATAGCAGCTTGCTGTGACAACTAATGTGAATGCTACCTTTACTTCTCTTTGGCATGAAAAAATGCAATCTATAGAGCCTGAATATGCTGAAGAATGGGTTGGGGTGCATCTCGGGATATTTATTCCTATGTTATTTCAAAAGGAATAGGAGCTTTGGAGACTTATAGCAGAATGCAATTTAACTTCTTAATCATGTGTTCATACTTTTGATATATTAATATGTAGCATATATACTCTATTAGCCCAATAATATGTATATATATATATATGTATATACTTTATATATATATATATATATATATATATATATATATATATATTTATCTCCCTATATATGAATCTTTAAAACTTGTAATTTATAGTAATTTTTTAAAAACTATCTTTCTGTAAAAAACAGTGTATTTCTCGTTAATATATATATATATATATATATATATATATATATATATATATATATATATATATATATATATATATATATATATATATATATATATATATATATATATATATATATATATATATATATATATATATATATTAAAAAACTTGTGTATGTGTATGTGTTCTGTTATATTTTAAATTTTTTTTTTAAATCTCGTTAATATATATGTGATAATAATATATATTCTATATATATATATATATATATATATATATATATATATATATATATATATATATATATATATATATATATATAAATATAACATATATATATATATATATACACATATATACTCTCTACTCATATATATATATATATATATATATATATATATATATATATATATATATGTATATATAATATATATATATATATATATATATATATATTTCTTTATCTTAAATAATGCACTTTTCAGTAAAATTATTTTTACAAAAAAATCTTTGTTGATATCTATTCTTATATTCGTTGGTCACTTTATAAAGAACTTATTTTTTATTTATGTTTATACAAAATTATTATTATAATATTTATGTTTATGTAGGAGAAAAAAACATATGGTGTATATGATGAAATGTTTAAGTTTGTAAAAGAAAAATAAAGGTTATATATATTTTTATTAATAATAAGTACGGTAAAAGCAGTAAAACAGTAAAACACGAGGGGTGAGGGTGGGTGGGGGGACCCCTTGGTGGCTGTTTTTGCTGTAGTGGTTTACTGCTTTATTGCTTTATAGTCCCCTAAAATCATGTTTTTCGTGGAAATTTGACCTTTTTCCGGAAACAATGTTTTTAAAAAATATTTTTCAAAAAAGAAACCAAAAATGTTTTTCATCAAAGAGAATAAAAACAAAAACAAAGTATTTTCAAAAAACAAAATGTTTTCAAAAACAAAAATGTTTTTCAAAAACCATTTGTAATTGTACATGAAAAATGTAAATCTTATCCTTCAAATGAAAAAATTTAACTTTAACTTTAACTTTTTATCTATAACTTTAACTTTAACTAACTTTGGTAATGAAACAGCTTTTTCTACATAAATAAAAGACCTGATTGAGGAAATAAAAAAAAATGTAAGACTGTGTATACACGAACTCTAACTAAATATACTCTTCTTCTTTCTCATTCTTCTTTTATTTGCTTCTTCTTTTTCTTCTTCTTCTTCTTCTTCTTCTTCTTCTTCTTCTTCTTCTTCTTCTTCTTCTTCTTCTTCTTCTTCTTACTCCTCCTCCTTTTTTTCCAGTAACAAAGATGAGTCATCAAAGCTGAGACATCAAAAGATGAGTCATCAAAGCTGAGGTAACAAAGTTGAGTCATCAAAGCTGAGGTATCCAAGAAATTGAGGCATCAAAGCTGAGGTATCAAAGGTGAGGCATCAAAGTTGAAAGGGCATCAAAGTTCGAGGCATCAAAGCTGAGGTATCAAAGGTGAGATATCAAAATATCAGTGTGTGTGTGTGTGTGTGTGTGTGTGTGTGTGTGTGTGTGTGTGTGTGTGTGTGTGTGTGTGTGTGTGTGTGAGTGTAGGTGTAAGTGTCTATGGGTGAGTGTAAGTGTCTATGGGTAAGTGTCTATGGGTGAGTGTAAGTGTCTATGGGTGTGAGTGTAAGTGTCTAGGGGTGAGTGTAAGTGTCTACTTATTCCCTCACGACCTTTATGGAAGGTCAATTTCAGGCCTTGATACGGTATCAAGGCCAAGACCGAAAATATCAAGGTCAAAACATCAAAAGAGGGGCTAGCTACCTAAAGGGGGGGTTAAAGGGAGGCCGTAATAAGGGGGAGACACGTACGAGGCGCACCCCTTCTCCGTAGGGGTGATAAAAAGCGGGTATATATATATATATATATATATATATATATATATATATATATATATATATATATATATATATATATATATATATATATATATATATATATATATATATATATACTGCTCTATATATATGCTATATATATATATATACAGTGAGCCCTTGGAGCATAGTTCGGGCTGCTGTTTCTAACATAGGTTCGAAAGGGGATAGTCAGAAGAAAAAAAAGTAGCTGAGATTAAAAAAATCGAGGACGGCAAAGCGAAAAGGCGATGTGACGCTGTGCGGGGGCGGTGCGGTGCCAGAGCCTCGAGTTTGATCAATCGCGTCGTTGACCCGGAAAACGCTTCTACGGACCCGAAAACCCCTAATTTGACCCTTAAAACGTCTTAATACGCCAAAAAATAACGATGTTGAAACATTGCATGCAACATTGCAATGTTGGATTGCAATACGCCATCAAGGGGGGTAGGGTAATATCTAATACTAACTCTTGTTAGGAGTGAATCGATCCCGTTGTAAACCACAGGAATCGATTCAGCAGTGTCGATTATGTACTAATCGATGCTAATATCGGATATGTTCTGTCACATACGATATATCACACTAGAAAAGGCTAGAAAAGGGGGTTGGGGTAATAACTCGTAGAAGGAACCAACCTAGCACATTCTAATATATACCAATCGAATCCTCATACCTTATAACCTAGGGATAGACACCATTATTAGCCGTGTTCTATGACGTAGGACATGTCATGCTAGAAAAGGCTAGAAAAGGGGGGTGGGGTAATAACTCGTAGAAGGAAGCATCCTAGCACCTTCTAATATACACCAATCGATTCCTCATACCTTATAACATAGGTATAGACACCAAAATCGGATGTGTTCTATGACGTAGGATATGTCAGGCTAGAAAAGGCTAGAAAAGGGGTAGGGTAATAACTCATAGAGGGAAGCATCCTCACCTAATATATACCAATCGACTCCTCGTACCCAATAACAGGGGTAGGCACTAAGAGCGGTGTATTCTACAATATAGGTCGGCACGTGCTAGAAGCTAGAATATATAGCCTATAGAATATAGCCTATAGAATATATAGCCTATAGAATATAGCCTATAGAATATAGAACCATGTGATCTTTTCTCGGGCGGCGGTGCCCTTTGAAGTCACGAAGCATATGACCTTTGCGGTCACTTTGCGGTTTGCGGTTAGATAAAAAGGTCCACTTTTATGACCTTTGCGGTTTGTGGTTAGATAACTTGCATCCCAATCCTGATGTATACTACTGACCCTGAAAATTAAAAAAGGAAAAAGAAATTGATATATATATATATATATATATATATATATATATATATATATATATATATATATATATATATATATATATATATATATATATATATATATATATATATATATATATATATATATATATATATATATATATATATATATATATATATAACTAATTATATATATATATATATATATATATATATATATATATATATATATATATATATATATATATATATATATAATCTTCCTCCAATCCCCAGATTATGGGTGAGGTGCCTAGCATACACCGGAACAGGAAAGTAGTAAAAGGAAATGACGGAAGTCGAAAAGAAACCCATAGAGGTTTAACAAGACTACAACGGACCCTCACTGTGATATCTCGGCAATGTGGGGTTTATCCCCTGGGCATAGCCCACAACCATACCCCCTCACAAAAACCCGCCATTCACTCCTGTTATGCAAATTTCTTCTCGCCTCTGCCAAACTAACATTCCTCTCCTTCAGGCATTCCTTTACTGATACAATCCACTTTTTCTTCGGTCTCACAGCCGGTCGATTCCCATCACACTTAACGTTATACATCCGCTTAACCAACCGACTATCATCCATACTTTTCCACATGACCAAACCATCTCAACGTACTTTCATTTATTCTCTCATTTACCCCTTTCTTCACACCACCCAACTCCCTAATGCGTTCAATCTTCATTTTATCAATTCTTCTCACACCAATCATGCCCCTAAATTTGTTCATCTGAACACTTTGTACCTTAGATCTATACCTCTTATTCCAGACCATAGTTTCACTACTATACATTAACATAGGTAACAACATACTCTCATGCAAAACCCTAGCGCATTCAAGACTTAGTCCCTTTACATACACCAAGATTTATTTTCACCAGCCACCTTCCTACCATTCACAACTTTCCTACTACACTCTGCATTATCCGTTCCCTTTTCATCCAACACATATATATCCTAAATATTTAAAATTCAGATACTTGCTCTAGTTGCTCACCATCTAACATGACTTCACACCCCAGACTCTCCTCACTCACTACCATAACTTTAAACTTATTTACATTTAGCTTCAAACCCCTCCTTTTACACACCCTACCAAATCTTTCTACCAATCCTCTCAAACTCTCTTCAGATTCGCCACACAAAACCAAATCATGCGCATACAATAAGCAGGGCACCCTCCACTCTCCATCATTCTAACACCTTCCCCTGCCCACCCCTCCTCTAATTCTTTCATAACCCCATCCATATACAAACTAAATAACCAGGAAGACATAATACATCCCTGCCTCACTCCACTATTAATATAAATCAATCCCTTTCAATGTAAAAATTTGATACACACATCCTCTACCTCTCCTAAATGCACCTTGTTCTTCAGCGATCAGTCATTCAGTCACTCGACGTACTCTTTCAACCAAAATACCAGCATATATCTTCCCTACACGGCCTACACCACTCAATAAACTAATTCCTCTATAGTTCCTACAGTTCCCCTTATCAGCCTTCCCTTATATAATGGTACTATTACTGTTTTCCTACAAATCTCTTGGAACTATACCCTCCATAAACGCTTTCTTACACAACTTCCAAATCCATTCAATTACCATCTCGCCTCCATTCTTGATCATTTCACGTAATTCTATATGCCTTCAGATTTACCATTCTTCAACTTTCTCACCCTACCCATTACTCCTCCTACTACTAATTTCATCATCCCCAAAATACCTATTTCTTCTCGCAACATCAAACCCACACACACATTCACTATCACCTCTCCATTACTGCCAATGTAGTGCAGATTTTCGAAGTGTTCCCTCCACACTGCTCTCCATTCATATATATATATATATATATATATATATATATATATATATATATATATATATATATATATATATATATATATATATATATATATATATATATATATATATATATATATATATATATCTTTGCTCTTTATATATATATATATATATATATATATATTAAACGACATGCCCTTAAATGCTTTTCGAAAACTCGATGTTCTGAAATTTAGCCATTCTATAAAACTTTTTCATTTTAAAGGAGACGAGACATGCAGCGACATTTCCACATTTAACTTGATCATTTCACCAGTAATTCTATATGCCTGCAGATTTACCATTCTTCAACTTTCTCACCCAACCCATTACCTCCTCCCTACTAATTTCAAAGTTTATCGTTTATTATTATTATTATTAGTAATAAAAGAATAATAATAATTGCTACTATAAAAATATTATTAGTAGTACTATTACTATTATTATTATTAGTAATAATTATTATTGTTAGCTGTAGTATAGTAGCAGCAGCTGCAGTAATTGCTATTAGGCTACTATTATTATTATTATAATGATTATTACTATTTTTAGTATTAGTAGTAGTTACTACTACTATTATTATTATTAGTAATTAGTTATCATCGTTATTATTTATCAGTAGTAGTAGTAATACTAGTAGTAATTGCTATTTTATTATTAAATGTTTTATAAATTTTTTCTATAAATAAGTTTTATATTTTGTGAAATGCTCAAAAAAGTTTAATTATTAATTAACATAGAAAGAATTCCATAAGAAATAACTTTTACACCCCCTTTATCCAAGTATTTAAAAAACGCGGCGTTTTTGCCGCGACGCTTCAAACGCGGCGTTTTTGCCGCGCTAACGCCAGTAGAATAGATCATAGAGTAGTACATTATTCCATCTATACGAGCGTTTTAAACGCATTCATTCATCAACAGACCTTTTGTTGCAACTTTTTTTTTTCATTCTGTTGAATTTCAGAAATTTTACCAAATTTCCCTAATCGGACGGTTAAAATGATGTTTTTGCCGCACTAACGAGTTGAATAGATTAATGAATAGTAAATTGCTTACTATCGGCCTTTTGTTACTTTACCTTTTTCATTCTACTGATGTAATTTCAGAAATTTTGATAAATTTACCAAAGAATCGGAATTAGGGTTTAATAATTGGTAGATAAAGGATTTCATATTCTTGCACAACTGTCTGTTAATAACTGATTTGCAATGAAGGAAGATTTGCCATTACTTTAAATGTATTCAATTAGAAATAATGTTACTTAATAATATTTTGAAGAAAAACACGATGCCAAATTTGAAAAACGATTAAATTACCTACAAAAATTTTGATTTTGCGTATATTTTCAGAAACATTCATTTTTTGTATATTACAACAGGTGTCATATCTAGTAAAATAATAATAATAAAAATAATAATAAAAATAATAATAATAATAATAATAATAATAATAATAACCCACCTTATCTTCCAAAAACTAGGGGTAAGGTGCATAACATGCACTTGTTAAAAGGACTGATGCGAAAGGAGTCGAGAGAGACTTTGCAATGTAAAGAAAAGTCTTTAGTTTGGTCAAAGAGTTTTTATTAACAGTTTTTCTTTATTTTAAAAAGAAGTCTTGTAAAGAAAATTCAAACTACAAGTAGTTATTCAAATTTCATGCAGTTTTTATTATGTTTTTGATTTCACTACTTTTCATATATTTTAAGTTTTAACTTACGGTCTTAATTTGTCTTATAAAGAAAAATCAAGATTGGGGGTTAAATTGTCTAAGGGGTTTGATTAGATTTAAAATTGGGTCTATTTTAAAATACCATTAAAAATATTTATGTTAGAATCAACGTAAGATATTGTAATGATTAAGACTTGAAGTCACAAACCATGTGTGACTATATCAGCTATAACGTAGAAATGAAGGTTTTGGGGAACCAAATAACTGGTCCTTAAAAAAGGGCAGTTTCCAATGTTGGGCTCGGGCTGAGCCCCATTTTCAGCCCCACCTAAAAATGGACATAAAATTCGGAATTTTCAGCCGATTTTGACCCTATAAAGACCAAACTGTAGCTTTTTTTTTACCCTCTAAAACGTTGTTTTCGGGTGTTTTTCTGTGACTGTAGTCATTCTTTCAGAATTTTCAATTTTTCAAAATCCATGTTTTTGACATTTGTCGAAACTCCTCCTAAACTATTCGTCCAAATGACTTCAAACTTGAAATATGCATAGATAGGTCCATTACCTACAATAGTGTAGAAGTTCTTTTTCGATTTTTTGAGTTTTGTTTGTGCTCAGCGTTGTCCAATTTCCAAACCCACTTTTTTTTTGATTTTGAAATGAAAAATTGTGATATTTTTTTTTCTACTCATCCGATCAACATCAAAATTTCAGGACTTTTAAAGTCGGGCAAAATGCATCTTCTTTACTTAGATAATTTTTTTGTATATTCAAAAGAAAATTTTCAAAAAAAATGTTTTTTTTTTAAATTTGTTCCAAAGAACAAATCAAACCTAATGCATATACAAAGAGGTTATCTAAGTAAAATGTGCCTCTCCCAGACTACATATGCCCTGAAATTTTATCAACTACCCGAGGTAAGAAAGAGTCATTGTGTTGGTGTTGTTGAACTAGATAGGTCCGTTTTAATCAATACCATTAAAAATATTTACGTTAGAATCATGCATGGGCTATCTCGCAACTGGCCAAAAACCCCCCAACCTAAGATATTGTAATGAATAAGACTCGAAGTCCCAAAACAAATGTGTGACTATATCAGATATAACGCAGAAATGAAGGTTTTGGGAAACCAAATGACTGGTCCTTAACCCGAAAAAAATTTTTTATAACGAGAAATGAGGTATAATTTCTTTAGAAAATTAAAACTTTAAAAAAAAAAAATTACTCAATAGGAAAATAAAAATCGTACCAAAAGCTACAAATTTTATTCCTAAAATGCATAAAAAACGGTACAAAGAATATGGAATATGAGAATTTTTTACGGAATTTTTTTATATTTAAGTGAGGTATTCTTGGGCATTTTGAGGCATTATGAGGTAATCCCTGACAGCTAACGAAATGTTGAAAAACTAAACAAAGTAATTATTCAAATGAATATAACAAAATATGACCTTTATGAAAAACTATCTTGATAAAACTGTAGTATTAAAACACATTAGAGAGCAAAAATAATAGATCCATCACTACATTTCCCTTTGAATAACAAACTATTTTATAATGTGGTTTGAAGACTACTTCATTGTCGTTAAAATAAGGATATTTAAGGGTATTACAGTTACCTTATCAACCGTTTACAAAGGTAGGAATAGAAGTGAGGAAGGGAAGGGGACGAAGGAACAAAGGTGATAGTGAAAGATTATTCATTCTTAATAACTTGTGCAATACCCCTTCCCTGATAACTTCTTCCATATTAGACCTTTCATAAGAATCTTTAAATATTTAATGCACTTTAGGGTTTTTAAATCTTGAGTGTTAAATCTTCATGAACGGTGGGTCAAAATTTAGAGCGTGTCAGCTGACAAATTATTTAAAAATATTTAAAAAAAAAAATTTAAAAGTCCGTGGTTGCGAGGTAAAGCAAAGTTTTATAATCGCCACTAATAGACCAAGATCGGGAAGAGGTTGACTAATGACGGCACAAGATAACCGCCACATCACTAGTCTGAAACTGTAACAGCAGCTCGGGGAGACATGCTGGGTGACTGATGATGAATGGACAGTGAGGCGAAGACTGAGGGAGAGGAACTTGGTATCCCATCGACCAGCAAACAGCCCGCAATCGGCTCCAGCAAAACGACAATCACAGCTTTGTTCTGCGTGTCAGCACATGGAATTGATTTTGTAACAGATGACGGGTCGCTCTATTTTCGTTAGACTCTCATCTCCCTCTTTCATGGTAGTGATGGAAGAAGGAGGGTTTATAGCAGGACCTTGAGAGCTTTTGCGCAGTACTGCGGGAAGAGCGAGTCAGCTACGGCAGAGGTTCTTAGATGGTCTTTGTTGGCATTACGTAAGACAAAACCTACCCCGTCTTTGTTATTGGGCAGAAGAATGGACTTCGCAGAAGGGGCATGATAGCCCACCGATACATCGAGGGGATACTCGTGGATCATGCCATCCCTTACGCAGATTTTGCTGGCGAGGACTGTGTGTTAATGCACGCATACTGTACGTCAGTATCTGTTATGCAGTGAACCCCCATCGAGCATCTATAGGACAAACTGAAGAGAAGGGTAAGAGGTTCGGGCAAAATTTCTGCTCCTGCGTCACTATAAGACCTTTAGATGACGATTGAAAAGTGGGGTTCAAAATTCCGCAAAAATTTTTATTGTTACATTTTTCTATCCAAAATCTGATGGAACCAGTTATCAGGAGACAGTGAGGGTGGTGGGATAACACAAGTTAAGAATTTCCTTTAGTTCCTTATTTACTATTCCTAGCCTTGTAAACAGTCAGAAAGTTATCTTAAAATGGCCATTTTAACGTCAATGAAGTGACCTTTCAATCAGGGTTGTGGAGTCGGAGAGTCGGTAGTTTTGAAGAGAGTGGAGTCAGAGTCGGCAATTTTGAAAAGGGATTGGAGTCGGGTCGGTGGTGCAGAGGGTGGAATCGGAGTCGGAGTTGAAGTCGGTAATTTTCAAAAGGGTGGAGTCGGAGTCGGTAATTTTGAAGAGGTGGGAGTCGGAGTCGGAAATTTTGAAGAGGGTGGAGTCGGAGTTGGAAAATTTTTGAACCGACTCCACAACCCTGCTTTCAATAATGTTTTTTGTTAATATAGTACATCATAAAACAAGGTTATGCAAAAGTGCAAATATGCATTAGATAGATTAGTTTTTTGCTCTCAAGTGTACATATAAAAATACGCAATTTGAACTGACAACTAACGAAATGCTTAAGAAATTAAAGACTTTTATTATAAAAGGTTTTTTACGAACCTAAACCTTATTGGGATACTTTCAATTATCGGAATAATGTTAAAATTACATTAAAAAACTTTGAAATGTTAATGGCACTTAAGTTCATTTGCTTTACGAGCAAATACATTCATTTACAACTTTATAACCATTTACAAAACTAAATTTTCTATTGAAACATTCTATAATAAAATCATTACAAACTATACATTAAGACACGACTACGCATAATCGGTATTTGCCGAACTCGTTCAACAAACTTTTTAAAACACATAGCCATACACCGTATGTATGATGGGTCATTTAAGGCGAATCTTCGTTATTCGACAAATATACAATTTTTCATCGCTTGTCGGTAAAATGACACGAGTCAAAGGAACGAATGTTCAGAATTTAACCCGGTACACACATTGGCAGCAATTTGTCAGTACAATTCAAATTATCCTGACCTAATTTATATAATGTTCTAAAGTTTTGAGTTTAGTTTACATTTTACGACACAGACCTAGGTCTATAATATATATATATATATATATATATATATATGTGTATATATATGGTGGTATATATATATATATATATATGTATATATATATATATATATATATATATATATATATATATATATATATATATATATATATATATATATATATATATATATATATATACTGTAAAATGTAAAAGTTCCCGGTCCAAACAAAATTCCTCAAAATGCTAAGGTTTGGGTGGAGATTATTTTTTTTTTTTTTTTCGTAATTTTTTTTTTTTTTTTTTAATGCTAACTTTGTTGAACTATGTTAGTATTGGTATATATAGCTATAGGATTAATGTTAGTTATGATAGGTCGGACCGAATTGCCCCAATGATTTGGGCGGGGCACCTGGTCCACTTCACTCCTTCATCCCAAGAATCCTCATTAAAGGGTTAGCCAATAAACTATGATCAGTCAGTTTATTTTTAGACATAATGGTATTATAATATCTGTTTTTAAGAAATTGGGTTCGAAAACGTAATAGTTTGAGTTTGTGTTCGTTTTTAACTGCAAAAATTCAAAAATGCTCACCAAGTGTAAGGAATTTCCTTAATTCTGTGAGGTTGCTATTTTTTTTTATTCTGTATTATACAGAATTAAGGAAATTCCTCTTTTACGTTTGGTGAGCGTTTTTTTACGATTTTGCGATGTTTGACAAATGAACGCAAACGCTGTTTGACAAAAATGAATGCAAGCTCAAGCGTTTTAGGTTCCCTTTTAAACATAATGGTATTACAATATTATTTAAGAAATTCAAATTTGAAAACCAATAAAATGTTCGAAAGTTTATGTTCGTTTAATGTAATAACAAATGTAAGGAATTTCTAATTCTTTTGTATTCTTATGGCTACACAGAATTAAGAAAAATTTTGCGTTTGTGAGCGTTTTTTTACGATTTTAAGCTGTTTGACAAAAACGAACTGTAATGTAAATCTGTAAGGTTGCAATTCTTTTTATTTTTTATATTACATGAATTAAGGAAATTCTTACGTTTGGTGAGCGTTTCTTTTACGATTTTGCGCTGTTTGAAAAAACGAACGCAAATGCTTTGACAAAAACGAATGCAAAACTCGAGCGTTTTAGGCATATTATGTTTCGTAAGAACCAATGCAAGAACGAAAACTGTTGGTGGTTCGGCGCATCATCAGCAGAGAGTATCCCTTTGTATCCTGCTGTGTTACTTTTGCGTAAGTGAACCATCTTGCTGAAAAATTTGTACAAATTAGGCCTATGCTAGAAAACTTTACCTACCTATCTTGCTGTAAAAGTGTGAAAATTATTTTTAAACATTATATTTCTGACATCTTTTTGTAAAAGAGCACACAAAAAGCAATTTAAGGAAGATTTCAATGTGGAACTAATTGCTCCAGGCAAATTTTTAGACCTGGACTGAATTTTTAAAATAAACATATTTATCTTCTTGCCTGAATGACCTAACGATTGCATTAAGGTTATGAACTATTTTTACGTACTATATCTTGATAAATGTAGTATAATTATTTTGACCTGTATGATTCTAAGCAATAAGCCAAATTTACCTGATTTTATAGTGCTCAGAAAAAGAAAAATCACAAAATTAATGGACTTAAATTAAAAGTTTCATAAAAAATTAATACCTAAGACATAAAAATACATTATTTTACATTGTTAAAGATATATTTAACATCGTATAGGCTATTTTGAGCCACTGGACTGAATGCCCCACGTGGTCCGAATAGCCCCACATGGACCGAATTCCGTATCTCGCTTCATTTATATATATATATATATATATATATATATATATATATATATATATATATATATATATATATATATATATATATATATATATATATATATATATATATATATATATATATATATATATATATATACTCGTGTATATATAAATATATATATAGAGTTTTTATATGTATGTAAATAAGTTGAGAAAAGCTGAAATATATATATATATATATATATATATATATATATAAATATATATATATATATATATATATATATATATATATATATATATATATATATATATATATATATATATATATATATATATATATATATATATATATATATGAAAATTTATTTAACCTGAGAATGGAGTAAAGCAGACCTGTTGGGTATGTGAATTATTCTGAATAATAATAATAATAATAATAATAATAATAAAATACGCTCTGGTATAGTTCCTTTCATAAATGTTGACTGTATCTATCAAAAAACGTCAGCAGACTTAAAACTAATGCATTGCAGGCAGAAATTCATAAATCGTCCCTGGTAGAGGGTTTCCTGACGACACTTCGAATCAGCGCTCATCGCAAGGCTTCCTTCGATATAGAGTTTGAGGTAACATAGCTTGAGTTGTTGATGAGGTAAGCAAGAGGAGATACGTCTTCTTCTTCCTCTTCTTCGTATTCAGAAGTCATATCATCGGAAAAGGATTTACAGTTGAGGGCAACTGTTTTCCCGACTCTGTCTTCCGGTAAAATGGAAATGAAGCCTGAAATAAAAAACAACAGTCAATTAGTGTTTGCAAAGCTTATAATTGTTTAGAGAGAGAAAACTATTCAAAATGATTAATAAAAATAACAATAATAGGCAACGCCACTACGCGACGCTGGAACGCGAGAGTTCAAGCTTGCCTATAAGCGAGCTACGCTCGCATGGACGCTTTTGCTCACTTCACTCGCGATACATATGCTCGTAAATATTACTAATACTATGATTACTATATATGTAAAATACTATATAAGTCTTTGTCGTGCACTTAATTTAACCCTTCAGTTCTATTTCATTCGTTCTCTCTATCCACTCAACAAAATCTCAGCATTTTACGTCCATTTCCAATGCTTAGGCTCAGCACTCTAAAGAAGACTCTATATAATTTAACCCTCAGTACTCTTCATTCAATCTTCTTTCTATCCACTCAAATTACCAGCCTTCTACGTCCATTTTCAAGGTTTTGGGACTCGGCACTTCCACAAAGGGCAGGCACTTAATTTAAACTCAGTACTCTATTTCATTCATTCTCTCTAACCACTCACAAATTTCAGCCCTCTACGTCCATTCTCCGCCTTAAATTCAGTTAACTCTGAAGAGGACCTATATATAGTTATATATATATATATATATATATATATATATATATATATATATATATATATATATATATATATATATTATATATATATAAGGTTATATATATACATATATTATTATATATATATATATATCATATATATTTTTATGATATATGTATATATATATATAGTATATATATATATATATATATATTATGAATATATATATATATATATATATATTATTATTATATATATATATATATATATATATATATATATATATATATATATATATATATATATATATATATATATATAATTTGGTATTTTTATATATATATTACATATATATATATATATATATATATATAAAGAGCATATATATATATAGTGTATATATATATATATATATATATATATATATAGTATATATATATATATATATATATATATATATATATCTCTTTTTTTTTTTTCTTCTTTATCTCCCTTTTTCCCCCAAGATTGGGAAGTAAGGAGCGCTATTAAAGGCCTGGAAAAGAAAAAGCAGTAGGTAGTAAAGACAAATGTCGAAAGAAAGCGTTAAAAGCCTTACTGCCCCCTCTGTACCATTAGCCATTAATTAGTGAAAACTCGTCACAGACAGAAAATCCAACCTAGAGCTTCATGGGACCAGTGACGGACCTCACTATGGTAATTCGTCAATGTAAGGGTTCATCCCTGGCCCAGGTGGACCACAACCATGCCCCCATACAAAACCCCGCCATTCTCTCCTATCATGCACCTTTATTCTCGCCTCTGCCAAACTCACATTTCTCTCCTTCAGACATTCGTTCACCTACTCAATCCACTTCTCTCTCTTCGGTCCCAGCCGGTCGGTTCCAACACACTCTCCACTATACATCCGCTTAACCAACCGGATCATCATTCATCCTTTCCACATGACAAACCTTTCTCATCTAAATACACTTTCATTTATTCTCTCTATTTACCCCTTTCTTCACACCACACAACTCTCTAATAAGTTCTATTCCTCATTTTATTAATCTTCTCACACCTAGCATCCCCCTAGTCTATCTGAACATATTGAACTTTTAGATCTATACTTCTTATTCCAGACCATAGCTTCACTCACCACCATACAATAACACAGGTAACAACATACCCTCATGTGGGCAGACTCTAGCGCACTCAAGACTAGTCCCTTTACACTCACCAACGATTTAATTGCACCATAACCTTCCTACCATACCATTCATAACTTTCCTACTACACTCTGCATCATCCGTTCCCTTCTCATCCAACACATACCCTAAATATTTAAACTCAGACACTTGCTCCAGCTGCTCTCACCATCTAACATATAACTCACACTGAGGACTGTCCTCACTCACAACCATAACCTTACTCTTATCTACGTTTACTAAACCCTCCTTTTTAAGATGTTCTACCAAATCTCTCTACCAATCTCCTCAAACTCTCTTCAGATTCGCCATTCAACGCAGAACCAAATCATCCGCATATAATATATATATATATATATATATATATATATATATATATATATATATATATATATATATAGTATATATATATATATATATATATATTATGTATATATATATATATATATATACATATGTATAAGTATATCTTTATTTATCCTCCTTTTATTTCCTTACACATTGGAGTAAGGTGCGTAGCATGCATCGGAAAGAAAAAAAATATGACAAAAGTCAAAAAGAAAGCTCAGCCTTACTGCCCCCCCTCTTTACCATTAATTAGTGAGAACTCGTCGCAGCCAGAAAATCCACCTTAGAGCTTCATGGGACAGCGACGGATCCACACTATGATCATCAATGTAAGGGTTCATCCCTTACCCAGGTGGGCCACAACCATATACCCTCACAAAACCCTGCCATTCACTGCTATATATACTTTTCTTCTCGCCTCTACCAAACTCACATTTCTCTCCTTCAAACATTCGTTTACTGACTCAATCCACTTTTCTTCGGTTCCCAGACGGTCGGTTCCCAACACACTCGCCACTTTACATCCGCTTAACTAACCGACTACCATTCATCCTTTCCACATGACCAAAACCATCTCAACAACATACTTTCATTTATTCTCTATTTACCCCTTTCTTCACACACCACAAAACTCTAATACGTTCATTCCTATTTATCAATTCTTCTCACACACCTAGCACACCCTAAGATTGTCCATCTGAACACATTGGAACTTTAGATCTATACTTCTTGTTGCTCCCAGACCATAGTCTCACTACTATACATAACACAGTAACAACATACCTTCATAAGACCCCAGCACACTCCTGGCGATCAGTCCCTTACTTTCACCAAAGATTTGATTGCACCAGCTACCTTCCCATTCACAACTTTCCTACTACACCTGCATCATCTGTTCCCTCTCTTTATCCAACATATACTCTAAACATTTAAACCTTGACACTTGTTCCTAGCTGTCAACACCCAACATAACTTCACACTGAGGACTGTCCTCACCCACAACCATAACCTACTCTTATCCACGTTTACTATCCTCTCCTTTACACACTCTGCCAAAATCTCTCTACCACAACCCTGTCAACTCTCTTTAGATTCGCCACACATAAACCAAATCCATATACAGGTAGGGCACCTCCAATTCTTCCCTCCATCACCTAAACACCATTTCCTGTTATCCCCATATATATATATATATATATATATATATATATATATATATATATGATATATATATATATATATATATATATATATATATATATATATATATATATATATATATATATATATATAAAATAAAATAAAAATAAAAATATTAAATAAAATTGAAACAATAATGAAATAAAATAAATAATAAAGAAAAATAAAATAAAATGTGCGCGAGCGCCGTGCAACAACTTACTCGCGCGCAGAGCTAAATAGTTACACAGCAACGCTCGCGCACATTTGAAATGTTTTTATAATAATAATGTAAAAATTTTATTATAAATTCTTAATTTTTTATATTTTTTGAAGCTCAAAATTAATTATTGATATGTTTTTTGTATATGTAAAGTGAAACCAAATGTCAAAAAATAAGGGGACAAAAATGACATATTTAAAGGTAATACTATAAAGATAATAAAATTTTTTTTTTTTTTGAGGGATGTACAGGGACCTCCCACAGCACACACAAGAATGTGGCTATAGTTAGTAACCAACGATAGGAAAACTCCGAACGGAACGAAATAGGAACAAGGCTGAGACGGTTAGATTTCAAGATGTTCAGTTCAATAGGAAGGCAAAACGCGATCACTACAAAGTGAGAGATGATTCGGATAAGATGTGTTAAAGGCGATCAGGGAAAACTTGCTTCGAAGGGTCGAGAGACCACGCAACCCACAAAGTTATATAAGGAACGACTGTGAGAGAGGGACAATTGAGTGAGCAAACTGGCAGGTCGGGGGAACCCGCGACATAAAGAACTGGCGGGAGTGAGATTTGCAGACCTAAACGCAAACGCCGGCACCACCTCCGGTGAGGCGACCTCCCGCTAGAGGAAGACCACCGGCCAAGGACGTAAGCCGGACGTTCCGAAGTTTATGCCACACAGCATCCTCCCGCCCAACATGACAGCCAGCCAGAAAGGAAAACCAAGACGATGAATGGAGAAATCAGTAGCAAGGAATGGTCCAGGCGCACAGCAGGAGGAAGGTAACGGGCACACGACACCCTGTGTAGCCGCCTGTTTGGCCTCCCCATCGGCCCATTCGTTACCAGGAACACCCACATGGGAGGGACCCAACAGAACCCAATGTTGTGGTTCCGCGCAGGCAACAAGCAGAGGGACTGTTGAATGGCACAGACCAAAGGGTTACGGGTTGACCGGTCAAACAACCCCGAGGTATGTTGTTACCTGCGTTATTGTATAGTAGTAGCAGTGAGACTATGGTCTGAATAAGAAGTATAGATCTAAAGTTCAATGTGTTCAGATGGACAATCTTAGTGTGCTAGGTGTGAGAAGACCTGATAAAATGAGGAATGAACGTATTAGAGAATTGTGTGGGAAATGAGAGAATAAATGAAAGTATGTTGAGATGGTTTGGTCATGTGAAAGGATGAATGATATGGTTGGTTAAGCTGATGTATTGTGGCGAGTGTGTTGGGAACCGACCGGCTGGGAGACCCGAAAGAAAAAGTGGATTGAGTCGGCAAACGAATGTTTGAAGGAGAGAAATATGAGTTTGGTAAAGGCGAGAAGAAAGGTGTATAAATGGAGTGAATGGCGGGGTTTTGTGAGGTGGTATGGCTGTGGCCCACCTGGGCCAAGGGATGAACCTTACACTGACGACCCACATAGTGAGGGTCCATCGCAGTCCCATGAAGCCTAGGGTGGATTTTTTTGACTGCAACGAGCTCTCACTAACTAATTAATGGTACGGAGGGGGCGGTAAGGCTGGGCTTTCTTTTCTGCTTTAGTCCTGTTCTTCCGATGATGCTACGCACTAGGGATGTACCGATACCAGAAAAGAGGCCGATACTCTATTTTTTTAGATGCCGATACCGATACTTTAATTAATATTATATATACAAAGTAATAAGATAGAATATTTGTGTACTGCTAGGCAACTCTGAAGATTGCATTCCCTGTACAACCAATACTTAGTAATTTATTTATATTTGATTGTGCCCAAGTATATTTATTATTTTATAAATTAAAATAGTATCCTTAAGAATAATAATGCAAATATAATATTAATAACTTTTATGTTTGTGTTTATTCAAAAAATAGTCCCATTTCCATTTTCCAGTAAGTATTAACAAAGTTTAGCTTACTAGCTTTTATGTTTTAACATGATTACAATTTATAAGAAGATTCTTTAATTAGCAACAATATGAAGAATAAAAATAATGAAAGAAGAGACGTCAATTAATCAGCTGAAAAGATAAAATAAAAACGCTTATTATCTAAACATGCTATAATAATATACTTTAAGATAAAGATAGATATCATTCAATACCAAATTCAAAATTCACAAATTGTGATGCAAAAAGCTTTCACCAGTATCTGGCGAGAGCCTGTTCCTTTTGGGGTGCTTACATCTCTACCTACACTATAAATATACTGCCTCGAGGACTGATGAAGGAGGTGCTGATAATTATTTGCCTGCAAGCACTGGTAATAATGAAAACTTTGGCCCATTTTCATGCCACAGCATGAAAGGATTCTCTCTTCTGTAGGCAAAAGATCACTGTTTCGTAGAGCCTCATCTCCTCTTTCAGATTGCAAATTTGAATTATCTGTCTTTGATGACTGTCTCTTCAGTTTTTACGATGAGGTTCTTTGCGTGATTCCTTTGAAGGTGAATGAGATGTCACTGCATGAAATTTCGGCCATGAACTTATTAAAGTCTAACATATCCCAATCCTCATCTTCAGTAGGTTTATTTGCTGAAAAGCCACCATCGTCACTATCAGTGCTGCTGTAGGGGTTGCAGATAAGGCGGCTTCACTTCTGTGAATCTTTTTTTGTGTCAAACGAGCAAGCTCCTCGGTTTATGCTATTTAAAGGCATTCTAGAAGGATTCAATGTCGGAGATGCCATCTTGTAGTTTCCTGCTAGCTTAAGGAATTCCGATATTAGAATCTGCTGTTCATTTCTTTTTACAGTTGTCACCGCCGCCCACGGGCAGAACCCTTCAAGGAGTGGGGGTGTTGAACGCCTTAAAAATTCCATCTAATGCAAATTACGCAGATGGAGCACAGACGCAGGCTTTAAAGTAAGGGAGATTAAATAGGAAATACAGAAGACGGAAGAGAATTCCACAGAACAGAGGTGGTGAAAGAAAAGGAAGCACCGCTGCGAACTAGTCTGGAGTTACTAATATCAACACAAACTCATGTGCCGACAGAGCACCCCTTGTGCTACGCGAGGGAGTCGTAAAGGTATGGTACGCGAGTGGAAAGCTCCCTCGCTGCTACAGTACCTATAGAAAAGGGATAAAGCCCCAACATTGCGCCGCAAATATAGAGGCCCGGGCGAACTAGAAAGTACAGCATATAAGTCTTTTGGCCTTTGACTTGACCCAATCCAAAAGCCGGGTGAAACCAAACCCCCCCCCCCCCCAAAAACATACAAGGGCGGATGAGACCCCTTGTATAGCTGGAAGAACTGAGAAGAGGAAAAAAGTTTCGCAGTCTAAACAGAACTCCGAGTTTCTTTGAGGCCGCCCTTAGCAAACTGCTGTGGGATTTGAGGTTTTCAATACATTTTTTGCGTTAAGGCCAAGGATGTTTATTGTCAACAGAGAGACGAGAGAACCGTCGAATAGGAAAGTTAGGTGTCTTAGAGGGAGATTTGTAGAAGTTGGGTTTTTAAAGTATTGAATTTCACAAGCTTGAGACGACCCAACCCTGAAATTTTATCCAGATCAGCTAGAATAGAATTGGAAAGATTAAGACGAAAGGCAATTCTTGAAGTGGGAGCAGAATTGAAATGAGTTAGATGTGCAGGTGAGAAGATCATTGATGAAAAGTAGGAATAAAAGTAGGAGATAAAAACAGAACCCTGAGGAACAATAACCACTATTGACAGAAGAAGTCGCCTCCACCAACAACAGCCGACACATTGAGCTGATTTGAAAGAAAGCTGGGACATAGCAAAGAGAAGAAGGAAACCCAAATTAGGGAAAGCTGAGAGAGTGATTTTCTGCCATACCTGGTCAAATGGATATGTCAAGCAATCACCCACACAAGCCTCCTGTGGTCTCTGTATGGGCGCAAACCATAAATCTGTTAAATAGGAAAGTATATCGCAGTTGATCTCGAGCGCCGAAAGCCGTACTGGCAATCGGAAAGAAGGGAATGAGATTTCAGATGATCTAAGAAGTGAGAGTTGGGATGGGTTTCAAAGATCTTAGAAAGAATACATGTTAGTATAGGACGATAGTTAGAAGGATCAGAGCAGCATCCTTTTTTAGAATAGGTTGGACAAATGCGCGCTTCCAACAATGAGGGAAAATGCCATTGAGGCATAGAGAATATAATTGAACGAGGGGTGGGTCAGCACGGAGTACACTTCCTCAAAACTCGGAGGAATGCCATCTGGGACACCCGTCTTCCTATCCTTATATTTTAGGAGCCCATGCACCCGATCAAATGAAATTATGAAAGGTATAGGACACCTGAAAAGAGAAGGATGAGGAAGAGGAATGCCAGAATCGTTTAGGGTTGAGTTAGAGGAAAATAGGAGGCCGAAGAGAGATGATTGGACCTTTTCAGTTGAGTATTAACAACAGAATCATCAGGGCGAATAAGAGGAAGGATGATTTATAGAAGTTGTTAGAGATGTTTTTGGCAAGAGGCCAGAGAGATTGGTCAGTAGAACCAAGGAGGTCAGCGCACTTCGTTTAAATGAAAGTCCACTTTGCTCGTCGAAGAGTATTCCCTGCAACGATTTCTAGCTGGAATGAAAAATTGGCAAGAGTGGATAGGAGAACGAGAATTTTTCCACGATACGCACTGTCCCTAGCCTGAATGGCCAGAAAATAAGCACGATCGAACCATGGATTTTTGGAGGAGAAAAAGATTAAATCCAAGAAGGAATGAACCTGCTCATCCCATCAACAATTTCAGTTCCCAACTTATCGGCAGAAGCCGAAGGGTCTTCAGAGTCAAAGCAGTCACTTCAATTATAGTTAGCGCAGAAGCAACGCAATGCCTCCCCAATCGGCCTGATCAAAGTGCCAGGAAAACCGCATAGGGCAGGATGGGGTGTTGAGAGAAAGTATTAAAATTAAGAGATATAAGGTTGTATTCAGATTTCAATAGGAGCGAAGGTGGTATTTATAGAGAGTAAGAATTAGTGGTGAAACATAGGTCAAGTGTGTGTTCAAGAATCGGCTGGGAATGATCCGGAATGTGTGTAGGTTCTTTAATTAGTTGTTCCAGATTGTTGAGACTGAACGATTCGGCTTCCTCCCCACCTAAATCAGTATGGGAGGAACCCAACAATTCAGTGTTGTGTAAATTGAAATTCCCTAAATAGAGGACCTCAGTATTTGGATGAGAAGATATAACAGTCTCCGGGTGAGAAGCAGTAAGGTAATCAAAAAAGGCATGAAAATCTGTTCTGTTAGGAGAACAGTAGCAGAAGCATAAGAATATTGTAGTAGAAGGAAGAAAGATTTTGCCACAGAACATCAGCTAGGAGGTCTGAGATTCTGAGACGTGTTATAGAGTGTTTATATTTATTATTAGGCACATACTCCACCCTTCAGACGGAAATTATAAAACAAGTTATAGTTGGAGATGTTAAACGAGTTGAAGGATGAATTCTTAGCCATCTGGGTCTCAGACAGGAGCATAAAATTAGGGTTAGATTTAGAGAGGTGGTATTCCATGGATGCAGAGTTAGAGTGCAAGCCATTGATGTTGGTAAAGTCAAAAGAAAGCCACGCATGTGCAAATCTGCTATCATACACGCACACACAATCACAAAAAAAAAAAAAAAAAAAAAACAGAGAAACAAATAGACAAAAACCAAAGGAGAAATGAGGAAAAATTATTCGTACGCTGAAACCTAAATTTAAAACCTGAAATTTAAAACGCTAAGATAAAACCCTATTTACAACAAATATCTAAAATAAAAATGAATAATCCAGAAAGTTTAAGAACACTCGCGCAATCACACACTCTCACGAAATTGCGTAAAAAAAAAAAGAAAAATATATTATTGATCAACTAAAAAAGTAGAAGATAAATCTGTATAAATTATAATAATGGCTTTCCAAGGTAAATGTTACGCTAAAGCCCAAGTTGAAGAAACGCTAAAAATCTAAGAGGAAATCGAGGGGAGGGGGGGAAACATAACCTAGTACTAGCTATTTATATCGAACTAGATTTGTTATTGAATCTAAAAGTTTCATAATTTTTCACCCAAAAAGTAAGAAGTATCGGCCATATTAACCGATACCGATACCGATACTATCGGTACATCCCTACTACGCACCTTACTCCCAATCTTGGAAAACAAGAAGAAGAAGAAGAAGAAGAAGAAGAAGAAGAAGAAGAAGAAGAAGAAGAAGAAGAAGAAGAAGAAGAAGAAGAAGAAGAAGAAGAAGAAGTGTAACGAATAATAGATGATGAACAAGAAGAATAAGAGGAAGAGGCAGAGAAAAGAAGAAGAAGGAAGAAGAAGAAGAAGAAGAAGAAGAAGAAGTTAAAGAAGAAGAAGAAGTGAAGAAGAAGAAGAAGGCAAAGAAGAAGAAGAAGAAGAAGAAGAAGAAGAAGAAGAAGAAGAAGAAGAAGAAGAAGAAGAAGAAGAAGAAGAAGAAGAAGAAGAAGAAGAAGAAGAAGAAGAAGAAGAAGAAGAAGAAGAAGAAGAAGAATAATAATAGTAACAGTAATAAACTAAAACTAACAGTATTAATGATGATAAACATTTCACATTATAACTTTTTAATAATAATAATAATAAAATAATAATAATAATAATAATACAATATAAATGCAGTTGTGTGTGTCCTTATTAAAATGGACCTCAGGTCCTAGATTTTCATGAAGCTTACATTGAAATGAATTATAATGAAGAATTAACGTAATAAGACCCCGAGAAATAGTTCTGAAAAAAGTTAATGAAACCGAAAAAGTTCATATTTATAACATTTGTCTATGGAGAAAAAAATCAATAAATGACGCCGTTTCCAAATTTTCATGAATGATATAAAATGTTGGGAATGAGCTGTAATGAAGATGAAGCGGCGCGAAAGCGTTTCACGATAAATGCGGAAAACGGTTAAACACCCAAACGATTGAACTTGGGAAGTAATACCG
>JABUQX010142691.1:0-7500 GCA_015478945.1 Trachelipus rathkii
CATTGTACTTCGTTCGAATAAGATGGGTGTTAACCGTTTCGCATTTATCGACAGCACCGCATTTTTCGTATATAATATATATATATATATATATATATATATATATATATATATAGCATTCCTTTCATGGTTGATTAGGAGCTGAGTACCTCTTTTCCAGCAGTTTTCTCTTCTTCTCCTATAGGTTACGAGATTTAATTTTCTTTACGTGCATGGTGCCATGTATTGCTAGTAAGATATTTGCTGGTCCCAGCCTAGGTAAAAAGGAGAAGGGTTGCCCGACCGGCTTAGCAAGTTGGTGGCGTAAATAATCTTCTCTTGAAAATCCCACAACGAGCCTCAATGCTGGGTTGACCTGACAGACGTCAAGTCTATATCTGGGAGAAAAAAAATATATATATAGTGTATATATATATATATATATATATATATATATATATATATATATATATATATATATATATATATATATATATATATATATATATATATATATATATTTATATATATATATATAGCTATATATATATATATATATATATATATATATATATATAGTGTATTTAGGTTTTTTGGATTTGCAACAGGCTATGATAGGATTAATAGGGAAGCTCTATGGCAGGTGTTAGTGAAATATGGTGTTGGTGGTAGGCTTCTGAATGAAATCAAAGTATTATAACGATATTGAGGCGTGTGCAAGAATAAATGGAGTTGAAAGTGATTGGTTTAATATTTATAGCGGAGTGAGGCAGGGATTTGTTATGTCTCCAAGGTTTTTCAATTTGTATATGGATGAATATGTATATGTATATGAATTATGTATATGAAAGAATTAGAGGTCGGGGTAGCAGGGGATGGTGTTAGAATGATGGAGAATGGAAGAGAGTGGAGGGTGCTCAATCTATTATATGCGAATGATTCGGTTTTGTGTGACGAATCTCAAGAGAGAGTTTGAGAGGAGTGGTAGAGGGATTTGGCAGGGTGTGTAAAAGGAGGGGTTTGAAAGTAAACGTGAAGTTATGCTAGATGGTGAGCAACTGGAAGAAGGGTCTGAGTTTAATAAATATTTAGGATATATGCTGGATGAAAAGGAAACGGATGATGCAGAGTGTAGTAGGAAGTTGTGAATGGTAGGAAGGTGGCTGGAGCAATTAACTCCTTATTGGATGTAAATGGACTAAGTCTTGAGTGCGCTAGGGTCTTACATGAGGGTATGTTGTTACCTGTATTAATGTATAGTAGTGAGACTATGGGATAGAATAAAAGGTATAAATATAAAGTACAATGGTTCAGATGGATAATCTTAGGACCGTGTTAGATGTGAGAAGAATTGATAAAATAAGGAATGAAAACATTAGGGAGCTGTGTGGTTTGAAGAAAGGAGTAATTGAGAGAATAAATGAAAGTACATTGAGATGGTTTGGTCCTGTGGAAAGAAGGGATGATAGTCGGTTGGTTAAGCGGACGTATAGTGGTGAGTGTGCTGGGAATTGACCGACTGGGACACCGAAGTAAAAGTGAATTGAGTCAGTAAAGGAATGCCTGGATGAGAGGAATTGTGAGTTTGGCAGAGGCGCGAAGCAAGGTGCATAATAGGAGAGAATTGCGATGTTTTGTGAGGGGATATGGTTATGGCCCACCTGGGCCAAGGGATGAACTCTACATCGACGAGATGCCATAGTGAGGGTCCGTCGTGGTTCCGTGCAGCTCTAGGGTGGATTTTTCTGACTGCGGCAGGTTCTCACTAAAAGGGTATAAAAAAGACGGTAAGGCTGGGCTTTCTTTTCGACTCGCGTCGTATAATTCGATTACTTTTCTATTTCCAATGAATACTACCCACCTTACCCCGAGTCTCGGGGAGATAAGGTGGGTGATGATATATATATATATATATATATATATATATATATATATATATATATATATATATATATATATATATATATATATATATATATATATATATATATATATATATATATATATATATATGTTAAGAATGATATATATGTATATATATATATATATATATATATATCTATATATATATATATATATATATGTCTGTGTGTATGGAGAGATATATATATATATATATATATATATATATATATATATATATATATATATAGTGCTGGCAAAAATCATAGCGACACCCTGGAAATTTTGAATATTTGAAGAAAAATGCGCAGATTTTAAAATTTAAAAAATTCTTGTTTTAAATCAAATTTTAATTTTTTTTTGTTTCCTATGTTTAAAAACGCGTTTGAGATCATTTAATGTAATTAACAAATACGGATTACTATTAGTGATGTACTGGATGAAATTTTCTCTAATATCCACGGATGCAGTTGCGGATGACCAATTTTCCCAACTGCGGATGCGGATGTGAAAGCAGATATTTAATGTTGCATATCATCAGATGCGGATGTTTACATTCCTCTATACATAAAGTCTATACTTTGCATATATATATATATACCTATATATATATATATATATATATATATATATATATATATATATATATATAAACTATATATATATATATATATATATATATATATATATATATATATATATATATATATATATATGAAAATGTTCCCAAATGGATTATAAAGAGAAAATGAGATTTTTAAGATTATTTGATTCGAGTGCAGTGAAGGTGGAAGTGACTCATAAAAATAATTTTCATATATATATATATATATATATATATATATATATATATATATATATATATATATATATATATATATATATATATATATATTATATATAATTATATATATATAATATAATATTATTGAAATACAAAGCTTACTTGCAAATCTGATATGGATATCCATAATTAACCCACGACTTACAACCATGCACTTTAGGTGACAAACCTATATCATCGACATCAAATTTTATTTTGCTTTTAACTTTTTATTATTATTATGCATGTTGCCTTTCAGTAGTTTTTATACTTAAATTGTTTGTTCTTAGCCCATTTTTTGTTAAATTATTCCTTAACATTCACAATACAACCCATACTTATTTTTAATGCACGATTTTACTTATTTTTATTATATAAGGTTACCACTTAAAGAATTTTAATTAATAATTGAAAAATAACAGTCACTTTTAGAACATTTTAAAAACTGAACGATTTATATGATATACTCTAGCAGAAAAAAATCACAATTCTTCGTCATTTTTCTTTTAAAATTAATTAGAACCACGAGACAAAGAAAGAAAGACCCCGAAATGTGTTTTTCTCTCACGCTCACTGTAACTGCTTGTTCTTAAGTTTGCGGAAACTTTCGCAGTGTTTCCGCTGTGAATAGTTTCATAGGCGCGGACATGTTTACAGCGTTAAACTTCTCAGAAAGGAAGGCGGTCAAGTTGACTTGCGAAATTGTTTTTCACGTTAGTTACTCGAGAATGCAAATTAAAGGTAATTTGAATTTAGTGTTAATAAAAGCGTTAGAAGAAGAATAAGTATCGACATATTTATTCTCAAATCACAGTATACTGACAATCAAATTTTTTAATTATTTTTTTTTTCTTTAAACATGCGTCGTATGCTAACCAAGCAATGAGGATTCGCCACCTGATATATATATATATATATATATATATATATATATATATATATATATATATATATATATATATATATATATATATATATATATATATATATATATATAATATATATATATATATATATATATATATATATATATATATATATATATATTTAAACTAATAGAATACATCAGTACTCGAATTGATAAAATGATTTTTATTTTACTTGATTTGTTCATTTCCTCAGTTTTCATTTTCTTAAAATATCCCGACCTTTCAGATCGTTCATGCGATCTTTTCTCCTGTTCTGCCAAATTCTTGTCCATTCCAGACATATATCCAAGACGTCCGCTTGTCCTTTGTTGTTTCAAAAAATCTTAGTCTTCTATTCTCATTAAATCTAAAAACATTTTCGTTAGCGATATCAAAAAAATTGCCAAGTTTATCAACGAATGTCTGTTCCTTTTCTTTTTGTGTGGTAGAATTCTTATTAGATCATTTTTGTATACTTCGCCACCCTTCATATAATTATTCAACTTTGGCCTACGATTCTTCCCATTTTGGGTGGGTATTTTCGCTTTCACCCAAAACACAACTGTCTTCCTTATCGCTAACAGCTCATGTCTTTAATTGTAAGCTTAACTTGTTAAAAATTAAAAAATAAGACTTTTAATATCTGCCTCTTTGAAGGTAATTTATTACCAATAATTTGAGAGGAAATGCCTCCAATCAAAAAAGATCACAATCTTTGCCAAAAAATTTCTTCCAACATGAAGCCATTGTATAGTTAAAACCTGAGTGTTGAAGTGTTTAGCAAACGACACGCACTATTTAAAAAAAGATTTAATAGGGTTTCATTTGAAACCATGGGGTCTAAGCAGAAACAGTGGGTTCTTCACGATGAAAAGGGATTTTGACATTATATTATGGTTCTCCACGTTGCAGAAGGTTTCCCTACGAATGAATAAATAAAATGATGTTTTATTTTAATAACACTATCTCTTAAAAATTTATTCCGCAAGAGGATTAGCATATATTAAAAGCAAAAAATAAATGTTTTTAATACACCATACATAATTTAACTAAAAAAAAGTTTATATAATTTTTTCAGCCTAAACAGATCCTTTGTACATGGTTCTTTTTGAAACCATTCAAATGGGTTCCAAATAGTATCCCAAAAGGGTTCTAAATACGAGACAACATGGGAACCCAAAAGGATTCTAACCTGAACCTTTTAAAGCAAGCAAAGTCTAACTGCGTGTTATTGTTTACATACCAAAACACAGTAGCATCGTAGACGTCCGGAAGTAAATAAGTCTCGACTTGCCTAACGTTCTGGTAAATATTTAGCAACATGTTTATTAACCCATACCGCGTTAATAATTCACACATATTTTCACTTCTACAAGAGTATAGATAAATAGGAAAGGCATGTCATTTGTATCGTAGTACGCATTCATTTTATATATGTAATTTAGCAAATTTTACAAATTTCTTCCCCTCGGTGGCACTGGCTAATGTGATCATAGAAAGCTGAAATTTTTTACACCTTACTTTTTCATCGCAGAAAATCATTCTAAGCGAAAGCACCCAAAAAAAATTTTCACTTTCAAA
Source organism: Trachelipus rathkii (assembly GCA_015478945.1). Taxonomy (NCBI): domain Eukaryota; kingdom Metazoa; phylum Arthropoda; class Malacostraca; order Isopoda; family Trachelipodidae; genus Trachelipus; species Trachelipus rathkii. The sequence continues at coordinate 5,194 of JABUQX010142691.1, forward strand.
AATGAGGACCAGACTAATTTTAATATATATATATATATATATATATATATATATATATATATATATATATATATATAAAAAAACATATAAAGATATATATAACATATATATATATATATATAAATATATATATATATATATATATATATATATATATATATATATATATATATATATATATATATATATATATATATATATATATATATATATATATATATATATATATATATATCTAATATATATATATATATATATATATATATATATATATATATATATATAAATAAAACAATTAATTAAAAACCACTTTAAAAAAACTTTAATGAAATGAAAATTACTAATAGTTGAATACTAGGTCCCGAAACGTCAACTATTAGTAATTTTCATTTCATTAAAGTTTTTTTAAAGTGGTTTTTAATTAATTGTTTTATTTAACTATAGAGTCTGAGTTTTTAAGAAGAGGACTCTCTAATTTTTATCTTAATATATATATATATATATATATATATATATATATATATATATATATATATATATATATATATATATATATATATACTATACTATATATATATATATATTTATAGAAAAGGATCTCTATATATATATATATATATATATATATATATATATATATACTGTAATTTCTTCTGCTAGAAGGACAACTTAATTTAAGCCCAAGAAGAAGAAGATGAAGAAAAAAACGAAAGTATTGAAACGTGTTGTGCTTTACAGTGATTTCGATGATCTCGGACAAAAAGCAATTTCACTTACGATATTAGAGTAAAATATCCATAATTCAAGTTAATAAAGTTAATAATAAAAATTTAAGAGCACAAAAATGTGGAAGAGAATCGACGGCTGCACAAAATTTCTTTAGCGTGTAATATATTAAAGAAAAATTGTGGTTTCCATTACGGGAAAGATGATTGCTGCATATATATATATATATATATATACATGAATAAAGTTGTATATATATATATATATATATATATACTCTATATATATATATATATATATATATATATATATATATATATATATATATATATACTTGAATAAAGTTGAAAAAAATCTGAATCAAAATACAAAAAAAGATGGCATTTTATATATAAAATAAATTATTCTACTTGCCTTCTTAACAGCAAAATTATCTATAATTTTCTCCATTTATATTGTGTACCTATGATGAACACTCATTAAATGAAAGTTCTGTTAGTGTTCCCATCCCAGTATAATTGACAAAGTTTGTTTGGAACTTTCTGGAGCGCACGTTGCGAGTAACATAGATGGGAGAATCCGTATCGATCCAATTATTTTTTATTAACATATTTTTTTTACACGATGCCATAGCTCACGAGCACGGCCCTTTTCAAAAGGACGGGACCAAGAAAAAAAAACAAAAAAACGAAAAGCAAAGGGAAAGTAAACCTAACCAAGTCCTTTGCCTAGCGCAATTCTCTCAGGTGGGCGCAGACGTAAGACTTAAAAAAGAAAAGATTTAATACTGCAGGAAAAATAGATGAAGGCATGAAGTTCCACAAAACAGATATGGCTGGAAAGAAGGAGAAGGCACCACAACGAGTGATCCTTGAGTCTCCAATATTCACACAATATTCATGTGAGAGTAAGGCACCTCTTGTGTTACGAGGGGCACGTAGTGGTGGAGGGATGGTAGTGGTCAATTCTCTCGAGCACCTGCCGTTGTAGTACCTATTGAAAAGAGATTTTAAAAGAAAGTTTTAAAATTTTCTTCCCCAGGTAGCAAGGGGCTGAAAACCCCTTTCTACTATTTTATTCCTTTCGTGAATGCTTATCACCCACCAACACCACCTTGCAGCCATGCAGGAAATGGTGATATGTATAAATAAATATATATATATATATATATATATATATATATATATATATATATATATATATATATATATATATATATATATATATATATATATATATATATATATATATATATATATATATATATATATATATATATATATATATATATATATATATATATATATATATATATAAGATTTGTTATTCCACAGAAGCAAAGTCACAAATATTAGGAGGTCCTGAAAAATATTTAAGGAAAGGCAGCTCCCTCCGTCTTGTTTGTGTGCTACGTAAAACAACTCATCCTCCGGCGTACGTTTTCTGGTACCTCAATAACCGCATGATAAATTACGATCCAGAAGTAAGTTACTTATTCCTTGTTTTTCTCAATGATAATCAAACTAACAATAAATATATTTTCCTTTCAGACGAGCATTTCCTTCAATTTCGTTAGTATTA
>JABUQX010142691.1:12500-18210 GCA_015478945.1 Trachelipus rathkii
GTGTTAACTAAAATTTCTTTCATTTTATGTTTATAACGTAAAAAATTTGCATTTTTACATACCCTAAAGCAGTAAATCAGTAAATCAGTTAATCAAACCACCCACTCTATCCTCCTACCCATTCGTGATCTATTGATCTATTGATCTATTGATCTATTGATTCAAGTCATATTTAGTATAACATAACAAAAAACTTTTATTTATTTTGTTTTGTTTTCTTTAAACATTTTGTTTTTACTAAAAAATTTATTCTTTTTATGTTTATAACTTAAAATATTTGTATTTTTACATACCCTAAAGCAGTAAATCAGTAAATCAGTTAATCAAACCACCCACTCTATCCTCCTACCCATTCGTGATCTATTGATCTATTGATCTATTGATCTATTGATTCAAGTCATATTTAGTATAACATAACAAAAAACTTTTATTTATTTTGTTTTGTTTTCTTTAAACATTTTGTTTTTACTAAAAAATTTATTCTTTTTATGTTTATAACTTAAAATATTTGCATTTTTACATACCCTAAAGCAGTAAATCAGTAAATCAGTTAATCAAACCACCCCCTCTATCCTCCTACCCATCCATGATCTATTGATCTATTGATCTATTGATCTATTGATTCATGTCATATTTTGTATAACATAACATAAAATAAATTCTTAGCTGTAGCTGGTGTTGTTGAAATGTCGCGTTTGTTGTTGTTGTTGTTGTTGTTGTTGTTGTTGTTGTTGTTGTTGTTGTTGTTGTTGTTGTTGTTGTTGTTGTTGTTGTTGTTGTTGTTGTTGTTGTTGTTGTTGTTGTTAAATATATCAAACGTTCAAGTTAAATGAAAATATACAACACTTTTTCAAACATCTCTAAAATATTAATGTTAATTTTACATTAACATTGTAATATTGAAAACTAAACAAAAATATATCTCATCCTAGCCTAACTGACATACAGCATTCATTAACAAGGTAACTAAATTAGAAGTTTCAACTTACCAGCAGAAGTCGGCTTAGCAATCTCAATCTTTACTATACACAACTGCTCAAAATATTATTATTATTATTATTATTATTATTATTATTATTATTATTATTATTATTATTATTATTATTATTATTATTATTATTATTATTATTATTATTTTACCAGCCAATGTTTTAGTTGTGAACATGCAAGCGATATGGTCGCACACGTTATTGGTGTTGTGAGATCTATGTGGAATAATAATAATAATAATAATAATAATAATAATAATAATAATAATAATAATAATAATAATAATAATAATAATAATAATAATAATAATAATAAAACTACTGTTTAAGATAAAAACAGATGTTAAGTAAGGACAAAAGGAAACAAAGTAATAAATCTCGTCACCCTTCTCATGTGTCAAAAGATATCGGGTACAAAGTAATAAATCTCGTTACCCTTCACATGTGTCAAAAGATATTAAGATTAATGAGTCATTCCTCGAATTTCATTGGCTGGCCGTGATGGCATAGCAAATACAGTTCTCTGATTGGCTATCCCTTGAGCGTAACAAGATTACGTAATGCTTAGGTGTCTGGTAGAGAGCAATTTACCTACCAATGTTCTAGTTGTGGACCTGGAGGCAAAGTGATCGCACGCGTTATTGGTGTTGTGAGATCTATGTTAAATAATAATAATAATAATAATAATAATAATAATAATAATAATAATAATAATAATAATAATAATAATAATAATAATAATAATAATAATAATAATAATAATAATAATAATATTTTGAGCAGTTGTGTATAGTAAAGATTGAGATTGCTAAGCCGACTTCTGCTGGTAAGTTGAAACTTCTAATTTTAGTTACCTTGTTAATGAATGCTCTATGTCAGTTAGGCTAGGATGAGATATATTTTTTGTTTAGTTTACAATGTTAATGTAAAATTAACATTAATATTTTTGAGATAGGTTTGAAAAAGTGTTGTATATTTTCATTTAACTTGAACGTTAAATATATTTAACAACAACAACAACAACAACAACAACAACAACAACAACAACAACAACAACAACAAACGCAACATTTCAACAACAACAACATCAACAACTGCAACAAATGCAACAACAAACGTGACATTTCAATAGATCAATAGATCAATAGATCAATAGATCAATAGATCACGAATGGGTAGGAGGATAGAGTGGGTGGTTTGATTAACTGATTTACTGATTTACTGCTTTAGGGTATGTAAAAATACAAATATTTTTAAGTTATAAACATAAAAAGAATAAATTTTTAGTAAAAACAAAATGTTTAAAGAAAACAAAACAAAATAAATAAAAGTTTTTGTGTTATGTTATACAAAATATGACTTGAATCAATAGATCAATAGATCAATAGATCACGAATGGGTAGAGGAGGATAGAGTGGGTGGTTTGATTACTGATTTACTGATTTACTGCTTTAGGGTATGTAAAAATGCAAATATTTTTAAGTTATAAACATAAAAAGAATAAATTTTTAGTAAAAACAAAATGTTTAAAGAAAACAAAACAAAAATAAATAAAAGTTTTTGTTATGTTATACTAAATATGACTTGAATCAATAGATCAATAGATCAATAGATCACGAATGGGTAGGAGGATAGAGTGGGTGGTTTGATTAACTGATTTACTGATTTACTGCTTTAGGGTATGTAAAAATGCAAATTTTTTACGTTATAAACATAAAATGAAAGAAATTTTAGTTAACACCAAATGTTTAAAGAAAATAAAACAAAATAAATAAATTTTTATAGTAAAAACATAATGTTTAAAGAAAACAAAACAAAATAAATAAAAGTTTTTTGAGATATGTTATACAAAATATGACTTGAATCAATAGATCAATAGATCAATAGATCAATAGATCATGGAAGGATAGGAAGGTGGCTGGAAGGCAGTTTGATTTACTGATTTACTGATTTACTGCTTTACTGATTTACTGATTTACTGCTTTAGGGTATGTAAAAATGCAAATTTTTAAGTTATAAACATAAAAAGAATAAATTTTTTAGTAAAAACAAAATGTTTAAAGCAAATAAAACAAAATAAATAAATTTTTATAGTAAAAACATAATGTTTAAAGAAAACAAAACAAAATAAATAAAAGTTTTTGTGTTATGTTATACAAAATATGACTTGAATCAATAGATCAATAGATCATGGAAGGGTAGGAGGGCATTTGATTAACTGATTTACTGATTTACTGGTTTAGGGTATGTAAAAATGCAAATTTTTTAAAGTTGTAAACATAAAAAGAATAAATTTTTAGTAAAAACAAAATATTTAAAGAAAACAAAACAAAATACTTTACTGTTGTTAAGCATGGATCTTTGTTAATGTTGGCTGTTTATTCGTGCGTAAGTTGTGTTAGGTTTGGCTTTGTACATTATATTCTTAGTTCAGGTTATGCTATGTTAGCTTTATTAATGTTAAAACTTGTTACGTCAGCATATATTCGCTGGTTAGTATGATAATTAGGTAAGGTTATGATAAATTTTTGTTAAATATTACTATGTTAAGGTAAAATACCTATGATATGTTACAGATGCGTTTGAAAAAGTGTGAACAGGTTACGTTGTGTATGTAATGTTAGTTACTTACTGCTGTTAAGTATGGAACTTTGATAATGTTGGCTGTTTAGTTGAGCGTAAGGTATGTTAGGTTTGTCGTTGTATACTATATTCTTAGTTCAGGTCGTGATATGTTAGCTTTATTGATGTAAAAACTTGTTACGTTAGCATATAATCGTTGGTTAGTATATAAAGAACTTATTTTTATGTTATGTTTACCCAAAATGATACTCAAAATATGACTTGAATCAATAGATCGCTGAAGCTATAGATCATGGAAGGATGGGGGGGGTAGGGGTGGGGGGTGTGAAGGGGCGGGTGGTTTGATATATATATATATATATATATATATATATATATATATATATATATATATATATATATATATATATATATATATATATATATATATATATATATATATATATAGTATTTATGTATGTATGTATGTATGTATTATGTATTATATGTATGTATATGTATGTATGTATGTATGTATGTATGTATGTATGTATGTATGTATGTATGTATGTATGTATGTATGTATGTATATATGTATGTACGTATGTACGTATGTTTGTGTGCCTCTAACCAATACAATTATATATATATATATATATATATATATATATATATATATATATATATATATATATATATATATATATATATATATATATATATATATATATATATATATATATATATATATATATATATATATATACCAATTATAACCTTCAAAGTACGCCACTGATATATATATATATATATATATATATATATATATATATATATATATATATATATATATATATATATATATATATATATATATATATATATATATATATATATATATATAATCTTATATATACTATAATATATATATAATAGAAAGAAAATAAATAATAATAATAATAATAATAATAATAATAATAATAATAATAATAATAATAATAATAATAATAATAATAATAATAATAATAATAATAATAATAATAAAAATAAAAATAATAATAATAATAATAATAATAATAATAATAATAATAATAATAATAATAATAATAATAATAATAATAATAATAATAATAATAATAATAATAATAATAATAATAATAATAATAATAATAATAATAATAATAATAATAATAATAATAATAATAATAATAATAATAAAAAATTTTCAACTGTTAAAAATAATGACAATTTGCCTTCTTTACCAGAACGTCTTTTCCCCTAAAACATTAATTTATCTTTTTAGACTTAAAAGGTAATTAAAATCCTTTCTCTCCCCTCATGGATTCCCATGCCCTTTGTTCTTAGCGTTATAATTGGCAGCTGATACCTTACACCTTTAGGCTTAAACGATAATTCCTTTGTCAATAGCTTAGTCCCCTTCTTAAAAAAGTCAAATTTTACACCCTGTCAGCTTGATGTGAGGTTTCAACCCCTTCTACAACCCTCCTCTCCCTTCCTTCTCTCCCCCTCATTTTACTTTTTAAGGCCGGTAAGATGTAGGCGATTCAACAGTGAAGATGTTCTGCTGCTGCTGCTGCTCTACGGAACGGCGCGAAAAGCCGAATTTACTTCTATATGATTGTATGCGCGCGCACGCATGTATCTTTCTTCACTTGTACGTATGTATACATGTATATATATATATATATATATATATATATATATATATATATATATATATATATATATATATATATATATATATATATATATACTAATAACATATATACGAGGGTGCGGGGGTGCAGGGTGTGGGGGCGTGTGCGTGTGAGTGTGCGTGTATTCTCTCTTGCATGAACGTATTCTCTAAGCATAGTATATATATATATATATATATATATATATATATATATATATATATATATATATATATATATATATATATATATATATATATATATATATTCCAGTTCCAGGATCCAGTTCCTGGATCCTGGAACAACATACCATTCCAGAAAATACAAAATTTCAATTAGTACTTTCCAGTTTCCAGTTCCTGGAAACCAATTAGTCATTTCCAGGTTCCTGGAATCCTTCCATTGGATTTCCAGACCAGTCCCCTGCAATATGGATGCGTAACTACTATATATATATATATA
>JABUQX010142693.1:0-10739 GCA_015478945.1 Trachelipus rathkii
CAATTACATTCTTTTCGAAATACTTTATCATTTTCTCATTTTCCAATATATTTTAACATTTTCTAATATATTTACGGGTTACTAATATTATTTATTTACATTTGTTTCGAAATTTTCAATAATTTATTTACATTTTTTTTTTCGAAATATTGTATTATTTTCTAATATTTCTATTGTCACTAATTTTCTACCAGTACATCCATTCATTCCAAAAAATGCGCAGCATCCATGGCACATTAAAAGACATACCCAGATACCTCAATCATAAATTTTAGGTAGCTCCAAGCCAGTGAAATATGGAAGGAAAGTATATATTACTTTTGAACATTTGAGGAATGTTTATAAAACAATCACTTCATCGCGAACCAACCAGGTAAATCATATAATCCACAGGATCCGTTGAAATTTTTATACATACCTCTCTTTTTCGTTTTAGGTGCTTTAATGTTATTATTGAGTGATAACGACTGCAAGTCATCACTTTTATTTACAATTTTCCCTTGCTGGGGTTCTAATGTACTTTGGACAGTTGTCATTTTCGTACTGTTTGATTGTACAGCATTTTGTAAAGAAAGATGGGGCATACTGAGGATGGTTCCCACTTGATTAGAACTAGTAATAGTAGAAATAGGAAGCTCGTTAGACAATTTTGGATTATTTAAGCAATCTGATGGAACATTATTTGTACATGTTTTTGGTTTTATCCAACAAGCTCTTTGATAAATTAAGTTTTCTGGTTTTTGGATAGAATTTGGAGAGTCTCTTTGTGTTATAGAATGTGGATCATTACCAGACATCGCTAGAGTTATTGGAAGAACATTTTCATGGATAATAGTCGGATGTGGAGATTCACTGGTTATCGTAACCTTTGAATTTGGAGGATCACTGTGGATCTTAACAGGAGAATTTAGAGATTTTGGAGGATCTTTAGAGATCGTAGTACTTGAATTTGGAAGATCACCGTGGATCAAGGTAGGGGAACAAAATTTGAAAAAAACGGTTTTTTTCCCAACCCTAGTCTTGATTAGTATTGTTAGTAGTATAAGAGAGTAAAGGGGAATCCACAACATCATTCGACACCTCTTTCTTTGATGAAGGTAATGGAGGAGATACCAGAGATGTATTAGGTCTCAAAGATGTATCTGATTTTAAGAGACTTTTAGGATGATTAGATGAGTTTTTCGATAACCACTGTGGGCATTCTATTCCCAAGTGTTTGCCGGTACAGATTGGACACTCATCGTTGTCGTAATATGGTGGCTTTTGTTTTCTTTGTGAGCAATTATCTATTATATGCCCCGGTTGTTTACAGTGTATACATTTATTCTGTCGAGTATAGCAAGCTGCATACAAATGGCCCCGTTTGTTACAAAAGCTGCAAAGCGGACGAGATGGACATTTGCGGATGTCATGACCGTGTTTCTTACAGTATGTACATTTTAGATATTTGGTACCACTAGACCGTGGCTGGTATATTTTTCTTTTTGAAGAAGCTTTTGACTTTTGGTATTTTTGATTCGGAAATTGGTTAGTATTATTAGTGGTCTTGCATTCTCTTTCAACCAACAGATTCATAACTTGTGTAAGAACTCCTAAGATTTGTTGATTTTGTTGGAGTATTTGTAATAATACTAAGTGTTGATTAGTCAGTTCAGAGGTCATTTGCACATGCTTACACCCATTCATATGACATTCATTCAAAGAGGAAGGTAATTCCCATTTAGGTCGCTGAATTGGATGGGAAGGTTCTAATACTACATTAGAAGAGTGATGGAATGCCGGTGGTGGCATCAATGGACTTTGAAACTCAGAATTCATAATAAAAGAAGGATTGCATGGAACAGATAATGTAGCTGGAGACATCATTAAAGAGGAGGGTGACTCTGAGGTCGGTCGTCTGGGGATGGTCATCGGTATATTAGCTGATGAACTCCAAGAGAGTATAGTATCTGTCATGCTGTTAAAATTTGGTATTTGTTCACTACGGTATTGAACGTAAGAATGGTAAACAAATGAAGATGAGGAGTGTCGAAAAACTTCAAAATAACAAGTGACAGAAAACCAAGGGTAGCAACAGAAACTACGCTCTGCTACCAATGTTATATTCTGAAATTGGGGGTGAACTCACGATGATACGTTTCAGAACATAAATAAATAAAACACTGGCAGCAAAGCAAAAAAATTAATAGAAAAAAATAAATGGATAGAAATATGAAATATGGAGAAATAAGAAAATAAACTTACGTTTAAAATCATATACAGAGCAAAGAAAAGCGATCTGGGCCCATTGAGACCGCATGGGTTTCCATAACCACCTACTACCCCCTGGTTACTATCGTAAGATGTCAATACGTTGGAAAAAATGATATTCAAGTTTTAGCGTCTCAACAGTTCCACCATACGTTTTATTATGAAAAAGAAAAATAAATGGATTAAATCAAGAAATTAAAACCGGAATTATAATAGGCAATAATAGATCTTCTAAAGAAACAAATGAAATTTTGATTACCTTGCTAAACGTACTCCTTCATTGTTTTACCATGTCAATTTAAGAGGAGGTATACAATTTAAAATCAGGTTTTTTTATGAGTAATGTTTAATTTACGTTTTTAATTTGGTAAAAAAATATTATCGAGATTCTTTCACACTATACTATAATAATATACAAAGGTAACCTATCCCCAAGTATCATTCATTATGGTGCACCAACACATACAAATTTATCCCAAAGAATGTTTAAATGTTTAAAAGATATTTAGAATTTTTTTAACTTTAAATATAAATTAAAATCATTTATCTAGAAACTGATTAAATATCATATACAAAAAAACATACAAAAAAAACAATAAGTTTTATAACTCGTTCACGACTCTTCTCGTGTTTTTAATTGTCTTTTATCCCTCACTTTAATCACTTAGAAGTACTTTAGAAAGAGGTTTACACGCACAATTGGTTTTACTATTTAATAGAAAAAAAAAGTTTCTAACACATTAATATTTGTCTTTGTCCTGTGTTTTGGGTTCATTCTATTAAGTAACTCAATTTTCAATGTTTAATTGCACTACACCTTTTTCTGGTAAATGATTAAATAGAAATTTAGGGATTTTTATATTACGTGGTTCTTCGATATAAGTTGAACGGAAAGGGATCTCTGCCCTGCTCTTCTTCAATCACTGTTGAATGTTAAGGGGTCTATACCCTGCGCCTAAAAATAAACAAAAATAAACTAACCTATACTATCATTTTACGACTTCATTAATTATTTTTCATTTAAAATTTTACCAGAATATTAATATTATATGATTAAAAAGAACTAATTATTATGTCAACCTACCTCCAGATTTTCTGGAGGAATCTTAGAGAAAGTAGAAAGAAGCATCTGTGCTAAAATAATGGAGTTTGAAATGGAATCTGTTGGAGCTATTTAAATAATATGGACTGTCTGAAGATACTTCAACATCTAGAATCACGAAATAAAAAAAAGAAAAAAAGAGGTGTGGTTGAATTTTTTATTACAACATATATATATATATATATATATATATATATATATATATATATATATATATATATATACTATACCTTTATATATATATATATATATATATATATAACTATATATATATATATATATATACTATATATATATATGGGGTGAGCCTACAGCATATATAAATCGATCTACATAAACGTAAAACTTTTACGACAAGTAGGTTAGGCTAAGGTCTACGGCATCAATGATCCATATAGGCTAGGGGATGGTATAATGGCAAACTGACTAGAGACTTTCGTGTACAAGGACACAATGGCTCAGGTAGGTCAAAAAGAATTGAGGCTTCCCATATCCACAGGTCGACTGATAAAACTACCCCAAAGGAAGGCCTTTCATTTTTGCTTTAGTAGTATGCATTTTTATGTTAACTTGGATCTCCCTTTGCTTGAAGCTGGCGACGCCCATGATGCTGCACGCTACATTAGGACATATAATTCATTAACAAGCATTTTGTATCCGTCGTTTCAATTGGGGTAAGCTTCCGCATTTGCAGTGACACCGACTTATTCTCTCTACTGATGAGCAGAACATCACTTTTGTATAGTAAAAAACATCTAAAACATTAAAATATTACTAGAAAATAGAAATCGCGAGATAGATGCCATTACGATATGCGCTTCGTAAAACCTATATGTTCGATGAGTGCGTCATGAGATCGGCACCAAATTTTCAAAAATAATCATAGGCGGCTGTCATAATTAGAAAACAGGCAACAAAATGGGTGGATTGAACGGTTAAGAGCTGTAATATATATATATATATATATATATATATATATATATATATATATATATATATATATATATATATATATATATATATACTCTTATATATATATATATATATATATATATATATATATATATATATATATATATATATATATATATATATATATATTAAAAAGTAAGCACTAAAAAAGGCAAAAAATTAGCAGTGGAGGTGATTTTTACAAAGGCAATAAAGCTTCGAGTAAAGTAGAAAATCTTCACATATAAACTTAAACATTTCTAATTTCAGATTAAATTAAAATTTAATTAAAGATTTAACATTAACATCAAAATTAGTATTGTCCTGTATTATATAGAATACTTTCATTACTTTTTTATAAATATCTAATTTGACAAGTAAAATACGCAATAGGTATATTTCATGAAAATTGCTTTTCCCCTATAGGCCTCTATATACTTCTTCTCTTGTATGATCATCTGACCTCCTTCAACTCCTGAATCAGACAAAATGTCCCCATCATCCAAGCGGCCCTGAAAAAATACAGACATTTTCCTAAAATATTATTTTATGAAAAAAGAAAGCTACTCAAAGTAAAAAAAAAAATATCTTGATTCGATACTGAGGATAAAATATCGATATATTGGCTGAAAAAATATCATCGATATTTGTTCGATACTATCTAAAAAAAATACTAATATCGATATATATCGGTCTTTTTTCGGCATTCCTAGTTGGTGGGCCGCTGCTCATGGAGGTATCCAGTGCAATCCTGCCTAGCTTCTAGTTTACAGCTACTGAACTATTGGGAGCTAACTTACTAACTTCGTAGAACCTCAAAATATGGTGACGACGATGTTCCAAGTTTAAAGAATATAAATTTAAATACACTACTTAATTACTTCACTTACGATATTCCCGTTATGTCATTACTATCCTGTAACAATAACAATATCATTTACCTTTAAAAGTTTCACCAATGAGGCAATGATGTTCATTCAGCAGTGGGTATTGGATATTGTCTGTTAACAAAAAATATGTTTAGTTTGTAAATTGAATACCCATCTATTAATTAATTTCTCAAACGATTCTGAAATTATATCAAAAAATTTTTTTTTTTTTTATCCAATCCCGGTTTTTTCAACAAAGAATAAAACCAAATTAGGTTGCTGTGGATAGCATTATCATTAGGAAAAATGAAACTCTAAAACTGTACAAATCATTTATTACTCTCAGTTTAAGTCCAGGTATAAACTAAGTACCATATAAAAAATATAAATTTAATAAGTTGCATCAAAAATAAACATACAAAAATCTTAAAAATTAATTCCTCTTTGCATTTTGAAAAATAATATTTTAAGGGTTTGGAACAATAAACACACGTGAAATATAGAAATGAAAAATAATAAAAAATTTAAAATATTTAAAAGAGTCAAACTGGAAACATGTGTATACAAAATTGAAAAATAAACATAATAAAAATTGAAAGTTTCTCTTTTAGAAAAAATAATAATTTTCTTGCTTCATAAACATAAGAAAAACAAAACCTCCTAATACAATAAACGCAGCCATTTAACACATCTAGGCCTTCATTTAAATATTCAGACTAAAGTTTCAGTCTCCTAAGCCTACTACTGCCACCTACTAATATAAATTATTACTTAATCCTAAATACAGTAAATTTATAATAATTCATATTTTTAAAATAATTTCATGACTCGTAACAATCAATGTTCCTTTTTAACATTAATCTTTAATAAAGATTCAAATGTTTTTATGTTTCCTGTGAAGTTGAAGCTTCACCTGTGTGGGATTTCGAAGGTGAACTATTAAACTACTTTTATGATTAAAACATTTTCTAACAGAACTGCCAAATGGTTTTTCGCAGTATTGATTCAGATGTGGATTCTAATCGATGTTTCTGAATAAAACTTTTATCACAGTGAGAACACAGAAATGGTTTTTCACCCGTGTGGATTAGAATGTGGATTTTTAAATTCTGTTCACGATTAAAACTTTTATCACAGTTAGAACACTTAAATGGTTTTTCATTCGTGTGGATTCGAAGGTGAACTCTTAAACTACTTTTATCATTAAAACTTTTCTCACAGTAATTACATTTAAATGGTTTTCGCTTTCTAAATGTAGTAATTTTCAGACTAAAATTTTTATTACAGTAAGAACAATTAAATGGCTTTTCACCCGTGTGTGTTCTAATGTGGGTTTCTAATTGATGTTTTTGAATAAAACTTTTATCACAGTAAGAACATTTAAATCGTTTTTCACCCGTGTGGATTCGAATGTGGGTTTCTAACTGAGATTTCTGACTAAAACATTTCTCACAGTAAGAACACTTAAGGGCTTTTCCCTGTGTGTGTTCAGATGTGGCTTTCTAGATTTTACTAATGGAATATTTATAACAGTAGGAACACTTAATTAGTTTTTCACCCGTGTGGGTTCGAATGTGATTCTTTAAACCATATTTACTAACAAACTTTTTGGCACAATTAGAGCACTTGAATGCTTTATTATTATTATTATTATTATTATTATTATTATTATTATTATTATTATTATTATTATTATTATTATTATTATTATTATTATTATTATTATTATTATTATTATTATTATTATTAGCATTAAAAATGGAAATTTCTGCTTCAAAAAGATTTTTGCAAACATTATTGTCATTTATAGTATTTTTATTAAGTAAGCTGAGAAGCAAGTTCCTATGCATTTGATGTTTTCGTATCAAAATTTCTGGACCTAGAAAAGTAGCTCTGCTTCATAATAAGTTTTGCCTGTGGTAAGGCGCCTTCTGCTTCAGCTTTAACTGAAAATAAAATACAACAAACATTAATGAATAAGTCATTTTAAAAAAAATTTTCATTAAAAAAAAAAAATAATCCACACTCATTACTATTTTAGTCAGCTAAATAAATTTAAATACTAGTTGCGACCCTGCGAACAAATTATGACTCATACTTTGAGAAATTATAAGTTATAACGTTTTTGAACCAGATTATGAAAGGTAATAACGTCATTAAAACAATAGAAGTAAATCAAATAATCGCTCATAATCTGAAAACAACAATAAATTTTATGACTCCGAGCAGGATATACGAAACTAGTTTTGAACGTTAACTCCAAAATGCTGTAATACAAAAGTATACGATTGACATGTTTCTAAAAATTTTAAACTATAGCGTCAGTCATATCATCATGAAAAATCATTAATCCATAATTTTAATGTAAATTACGCACGAATGAAACTATTTACTAATAGTATTTTTCTATCTAGGATAAGTACTTCTGTTGGTGTTCCCATCATCATTATTAACTAGGAATAATTTTTAGTGCATGTGAAGGATACCACAGCACACAAAGAATCTACATTTACCGTGTTAACAAACTAACGACGAAATCCTAATCGAACGAAAAGAACAGGCTGAGATGATTAAATCTTATACAAGAAGTTCAGTTCCATTAGGAAGGCAAAAACTCTGTCACTACGAAAGTGAGATGATACGGATAAGATGTGCTGAAGGCGATGCGGAAGAGGTATAGTTAACACATCAGGGAAGAACTTGCTTCTAAGGGTCGAGATGGCTACGCAACCCACAAAGAGATGAACGACTGTGAGAGGACAATTGGAGAAGCAAAACTGGCAGGTCTGGGGATTCCTCCGCGATATAAGAAATCCATGGGTGAGATTGGGTGTAACGCAGATGCAATCGAGACAAGACCACCTCCAGGAGGCGACTCCTCCTACTAGATGAAGACTACCGTAGTTTGGTACCATGAGCATCCTCCGCCCAACATGATTGCCAGCCAGAGAGGAAACCCCGGCGTAATGAGATGGAAAAATCAGTAGCAGAGAAATGGCCCAGGCGCACAGAAGGAGGAAGGTATTGGGCACCCGACAGACACCCGGTGTGTAGCCGCCCGCTTGGCCTCCCCATTGGCCAGTTCGTTCTCAGGAACACCCACATGGGAGGGAACCCAACAAAACTCAATGTTGTGGTTCTGCGCAGGCCACAAGCAGAGGGACTTCTGAATGGCAGAGACCAAAGGGTTTCGGGTCAATCGGTCAAGCAACGCATGGAGAATGCTTCGAGAATCGGAAAAGATGGTATAGTTACCCCCACGGGTCATGGTACTGATTCTGTTCACCGCCATGGACACCACCATCAGTTCTGCTGAAAAAAACAGAACAGACAAATGCGGTGGAAGGGTGTGGGAAACAGTGGTCTGGAAACACAGCTTAAGCCCCCACCCCTCTCTCCGTCTTGGAACCATCGGTGTAAACCGCTATAGAGTCGCTATGGACCTCCGCATGGGATAAAAAGGAATCCCTCAACTGCACCGAGGATGCCTCCGACTTAGTCAAAGGCTGGATCCCGTTGCAGAGAGCAGGAGGCGGATAAACCCACTTGGAACGAATAGAGGTAAAATCATGGTGCATGACCGCTCGCTGAGGAAGGTCGAGGAAAGCGAAGATGAAAGTAACAGCCCCAGCAAATGGCCAATAATAAGGGTTGTGACGGACGCACTCTATTATAGATGTTAAGGCCGACGAGGTAGGAACCTGAAGACGGATGAACAGTAAGCACATGAGCTGCTCCCTCCGCAGGGATAGGGGCATCACACCGGCCTCCACCTCCAGGCTTTCCTTCGGAGAAAAACGGAATGCACCCGTGGCAATTCTCAGACCTTCAGTCTGAATGGGGTCAAGAAGGCGGAGGTAGGACTGAGTCTGCCATGTAGCTTCTATCATAGTCAGTTTAGCCCGCACCGCATGATGTAAAGGTGGAGCATGGTTTTTCTGTCCGCACCGTCAAGTCTTGGAGGTGAGTTGCCGTAAGAGATCGAAGGAAGGACGGCGATTAGCTTCGAGGAGAGTAATGTGAGAAAAGTACGTGATGCGCTCATCGAGCAGCATACCCAGGAACCTCACCGTCGGCTCCACACGGATAAGGGAGCCATAGAGGCGTAACAGAGGAGGCGAATGTAGTCGACCCCTGCGTTGAGGATTTTTTAGAAAAAGCACGGCTGTAGTTTTCGACGTGGAGAATGTAAAGCCACGCGCAGAACACCAGGAGGAAACCCTATCGATGGCGGGCTGAAGTTGAAGCACATACAAGGAAGTTTAGCTCCAGAGATGTACAGGGCAAGGCCGTCAGCATAGATGGAGCAGCACATCTGTTTATACAACTTACACCTTTCATGATTAGCCCGAACACATTCCTGGTTCCACCAGGGGGTTTCGATTTCCGGGTCCCAGATTAACGGGGTAAATGGTCCGTTGCCGCCTGAAGGATTGCTTCCTCTAAGTAAGTGAAGGCATCCGCCGGTGACGGGAACAGGGTATTTGGGGGTAGGGGGTCTAAGGGAGTGTATGAGGGTGAAAAAATTGTTTTGGGTGAATATAACTGATTTTGGTAAATGTTGTTAGGTGTTTTGGTCTATTTTGTACGGTAAAGAAAGGAAGGTTTTGAGTGTTGGTAATGGTACTGGGGTGGTGGTAGTATTTTTGTTTGGCTTTATGGTATGCTTTATTTATTATATAAGGGAAGTAATTTAATTTTGTGTAAGTAGAAAAAAAGGATTTGTATCTAACAAGAAATATAAAACTAGCAACCCTCACAGCACTATACACCCGCGCACTCCGTATCTGTTCCCCCAATCATCTCTAGACAATGAAACAAAACTCCTTTTTCCTACTTTCACAAAATTAAATTACCCCCCCTTATATATTAAATAAAGCATACCATAACCTACAACAAAAATAGTACCACTAGTACCATTACCAACACTCACAAAACCTTCCTTCCTTTACCGTACAAATTAGACCAAAACACCAAACAACATTTACCAATATCAATTATGTTCACGCAAAACAATTTTTTCACCCCCAAACACTCCCTTAGACCCCCTACCTCTCACAACCTCCAAACTCACTGCGTTTATCAAATTCCTTGCTCCAACTGTCCCTCTGTTTACATAGGCGAAACAAACGACCCCATAGAAGAACCTACCAACAAAAACAAGACCTCATTAAAGACAACATAAATTCCGCCCTCTTACTCACACAAGCAAAATCTAATATAAACATCAAAAACATCCCTCCATATTAAAAAAACTAACACCCTACAGCAACTCACCTTACTCACATTACAACAAACATAACTTCAACAAACAACCAGGTGAACATAAGATTGACTCTCTGCCAAATTCAATAATCCTATCTTCAAGACTATCTTCAAAATACTTCAATCAATTAAAAACTGAAATAACAGCCAACCAAAACCACTCCCAAAACCCTTTCATTTCTTGACAGTATGATAGCCACTCAGTCTCCTGAAGGAGGTATGAAAACATTATAAAGCTCAATTTCCTTAATAACAAATAGTGTTATCATATTAATATTAATCCCCAAGTATAGGTTAACATA
>JABUQX010142694.1:5000-7500 GCA_015478945.1 Trachelipus rathkii
AGTAGTACTTTCTTTAAACACAAGAGTATCCCATAAGTATACTAGAGTTGGTGTGGGTAGAGATGTTATCAGAGTGAAAAGTATGATTGATTTTGTGTTGGTGAAGGAAGGAGATGTTGAAATATGTGTTTGGATGTTAAGTCAGTACAGGGGATTAGGAATGGGATTATCGGATCATTTTGTTGTTCTATGTAAAATTAAGTTAGTGGGGCTTGGATGGAGAGGAAGGTGATACGGAAAGAAGTGGGTAGAATTAAGAGTGAGAAGTTAAGTGAACAAGGTAATATGGATAAGTATCTGAGAGCACTCGCAAGTAAATCAGTTGAATGTGAACAAGTTGAAACTGAACAAATCTACAGGAGCAAATGAAGGAGAAGCTTGATTGTTAGCAGTGCAAAGGAAGTATGTGGATGTGCTAAAGTAGGTAAGAATGTTAACAGTGAGTGGTGGGAATGAAGAGGTGATGCAAGCGTTTAAAAGTAAAAAGAAGAGTGGTTGAATGTACTAAGCCAATGATGAAGTTTCAAAGAAAGATGTTTGAAATTATATAAGTAGGAAAAAAGAAATACTAAAAGGTGCATACCTATGAGGAAAGAAGAGGTAAATGAACAGTTTGGGAGGAGGAGGAATGGGGACTTACAACTGAATAAAGCTCTCTGGAAGGAAGCGAAATATTAAGAATGAGAATAAGGGGAACCTGCTTTGAATAATGAATAGGGATGATGCTTTTGTAACTTATGAAATGGATGTGAGGGAAGTGTGGAAAGAACACTTCGAAAATCTGTATATTAACAGTAATGAAGAGGTGATAGTGAATGTGTGTGGGTTTGATGGTGCAAGAAGGAATAGGTATTTTGGGGATGAGGTCATTAGCAAGGAGGAGGTAATGGGTAGTGAGAAAGTTGAAGAATGTTAAATCTGCAGGTATAGATGAAATTACTGGTGAAATGATTAAGAACGGAAGCGAGATGGTTATTGATTAGATTTAGAAGTTATGTAATAAAACGTTTATGGAGGGTATAATTCCGAGGGATTGGCGGAGAGCAGTAATAGTACCCTTATATAAGGGTAAGGGAGATAAGGGGAACTGTAGGAATTATAGGGCAATTAGTTTATTGAGTGTTGTAGGGAAGATATATTCTGGTATTTTGAGTCGAAAGAGTGCGTCAGTGACTGAAGGACTGATTGGTGAAGAACAAGGTGCGTTTAGAAGTGGTAGAGGATGTGTGGATCAAATCTTTACATTGAAACAAATGACTAAGAAAATGAGGAAAAAAGAATTGTACTTAGGTTTCATGGATTTGCAACAGGCGTATGTTAGGATTAATAGGGAAGCTCTATGGCAGATGTTGGTGAGTACTATATGGTGTTGGTGGTAGGCTTCTGAATCAAAAGTATGTATGACTTTTTTTTTTTTTTTTTTTAAATTTCAAACTTTTTTCTCTTCAATTTTTTTCTCGTTCCAGGTATTCCTCAGGGACATGTTGAAATATATGTACACAAAATTTCATAACAATTGGTTCAAAAATAAAAAAATTACGAAGAGCTAAAGTGGCGTGGGCAAAAAATGACCCACAAATACTTCGAATATAAATATTTTCAGCTAATTTGTTGGGCTATATTGATATAAAAAATTGGTTTAGTACATATCTAGGAATATCCCTGCCAAATTTAAACAAATTTCGATGTATATTTTTTTTTTTTTACAAATTTTTCAATTTTTATTCAATTTTACAAACGTACGGGTGGGCAAAAAATGCCCAAATTTCAAATAATGTTTAAAAATAATAATAACAAACAAAAATTAACAAAACTCTATAGAACAACTCTAAACGGACTGAATTACATAATCTGTATCTAAAAAGTGGCAAAAAATATTTAAAAAATGACCCACCAGTACTTGGGCGCTTAATTTGCCCACCGGTATTCGCGAGGGTTAATAGCGGAGTGAGGCAGGGATGTGTTATGTCTCCTTGGTTATTCAATTTGTATATAGATGGGGTTATGAAAGAATTAGAGATGGGGGTGGCAGGAAATGGTGTTAGAATGATGGAGAATGGAGGCGAGTGGAGGGTGCCTACCTATTATATGCGGATGATTTGGTTTTGTGTGGTGAATCTGAAGAGAGTTTGAGAGGATTGGTAGAGATTTGGCAGGGGGTGTGTAAAAGGAGAGTTTGAAAACAAACGTAGATAAGAGTAAGGTTATGGTTGTGAGCGAGGACAGTCCTCGGTGTGAAGTTATGTTAGATAGTGAGCAGCTGGAACAAGTGTCGAGTTTAAATATTAGGATATATGTTGGATGAAAAGGGAACGGATGATGCAGAGTGTAGTAGGAAAGTTGTGAATGGCAGGAAGGTGGCTAGTGCAATTAAATCGTTGGTGGATGTAAAGGGACTAAGTCTTGAGTGCGCTAGGGTCTTACATGAGGGTATGTTGTTACCTGTGTTAATGTATAGTAGTGAGACTATGGTCTGGAATAAGAGGTATAGATCTAAAGT
>JABUQX010142694.1:12500-34837 GCA_015478945.1 Trachelipus rathkii
CACACACACCCACACACACATATAAAACACTATTGCTGACTTTTTTTATATATATAATGCTGTGTCAGGGAGAAAGCATTTTCACAACGAACCTTCTACGTGTCGTAGGAGGCAACTAAGAGGAGTGATAGTTGGGCTGGCGACCCATTATCACTTATCTTTACGCTATGAATGCTAATGCATGCCTCGAACCTGGTCGTGACAGCCGTAAGCTACATTGTATCTTTCAGCGAAATTGTATGAAACGTCTGGATACATGAAATGCTAGAGAAATATATGTCGAGGAGGGAGGTGATGGATGTATCTAGAAAAGGTATATTTGGTTTGTTTGCTGTGGCTGAAACAAAGATGAAAGGAAGCGTTGAAGACGAGTAACGTGAGGCGAAATGTATGTGTGTGCGTGTGGTAGAATGGAGAGCAAGAGAAGTTTTTGTTATTCTGACGAGCAACCTGTGGCACAGGACTATGGTGGATTTTGTTTGTTTGAGTACTAGAATACTAATGACTAAATTTAAGTTTGAGAGGGTCAAGGTATGTGTGGCTGTAGCATCTGACCCATCTGAGGGTGATGTTGAGGGGAGTGTTACTTTCTGGGATAATCTGAATGATGTTTAGGACGGGGTGAGAAGGGGCTTCAGATTGATTATGTTGGGATACTTGAATGGTTTTAATAGGTGATCGAAAAAGGGGATGGTATAATCGGTCCTTTGTGGTTGAGGGAGAAAATGAGAATGGTAGGAAGATGTTTGATTTCTATTAGGAGAGATATGCGTGCAAATAATTCATTTTTAGCGCAGGAGTATTCAAAAGTATATTAGAGTTGGTGCAAGTGGAGATAGTATTGAAGTGAAAAGTATGATTGATTTTGTGTTGGTGAAGAAGGAGATGTTGAATTATGCAATGGATGTTAAATCAATGAGGGTGTTGGGGATGAGACTAACGGATCATTATGTTGTATTATGTAAGATTAAATTAGTGGAGGTTTGGATAGAGAGGAAAGAGATAAGGAAGGAAGTAGGGAGAATTATGAGTGAGAATTTAAGTGAACAGAGTTATAAGGAAAAGTATGTGACAGCACTTGCAAATAAATCAGTTTGATTTGAACAAGATGAACCTGAACAAATCTGGAAGCAAATGAAGGAAGCTTTGTTATCAGTGCAAGAGAAGTATATGGGTGCGCTAAAGTAGGAAGTAAAAATATTAATAGTGGTGGAATGAAGAGGTGATAAAAGATGTTAAAAGTAAAAGAGAGGGGTGATTAAATGTGTTAAAAGCCAATGATGAGGTTTCTAGAGAAATGTGTATGGAAATATATAAGGAGAAAAAAAAGGCGGACTAAAAGTTACAAACGCATGAGGAAATAAAAAGAGGTAAATGAACAGTTTCGAAGGAGGGTGAACGGGGACTTACAAGAGAATAGGATGTTGTTCAGAATGAGGTACGAAAGGTTAAGAAAGAGAGTAAGGGGAATCTTCAGAGAATAATAAGAGATGGTGCTTTCGTGACTGATGAAATGGATGTGAAGAGAGTGTGGAGGGAACACTTCGAAAATCTGCAAAAGATTATCTGTAATGAAGAGGTGATAGTGAATATGTGGGTTTATGGGATTTAAAGCAGATATTTGGGGAGGAGATAGTTAGAGATAGAAAGTTGAAGAATTGTAAATCAGCAAGTACATATGGAATTACTGGGGTGGAATGATCAAAAATGGTAACGAAATTGTGATTAACTGGATAAGGAAGTTGTAGTAAAAAGCAGTTGTTGTTTAACAAAGGTGTTCCGAATGATTGGAGGAGAGCAGTGATAGTATAATTATATAAAGGTAAGGGAGTTGGGGGGAACTGTACAAACTATAGGGGAATTGGTTTATCGAGTTTCGTAGGGGAGATATATGCTGGAATTTTGGTTGATGAGTACATAAGAGTGACTGATTGGCGAAGAATAAGGAGCATTTCGAAGTGACAGAGGTTGCATAGATCAAATTTTTACATTGAAGCAAATGAGAGAAAATGAGAAGAATATATAGTATTTATGTTTATGGACTTGCAATTGGTGTATGACAGGATTAATAGGGAAGCTCTGTGGCAGGTGTTAGTAATATATGGTATTGGTGGTAGGCTTCTGAATGAAATCAAAAGTATTATGTCGATAGCAAAGCGTGTGTAAGAATAAATGGAGTGAAAAGTGAATGGTTTAATATTAATAATGGAGTAAGGAATGAATGTCTTAAGTCTCCATGGCTATTTAATTTGTATATGGATGGAGTGATGAAAGAATTATAATGGTAGAGGTGGTAGGGGAGGGTGTTAGAATGATGGAGAATGTAAGAGAATGAAGGGTGATCTGCTTATTTGGTTTTGTGTAGTTAATCTGAAGAAAGTTTGAGAGGATTTGCTAGAGAGGGTTTGACAGGGTGTATAAAAGGAGAAGTTTGAAAGTAAATCTACATAAAAGTAAGGTGACGGTGGTGAGTGAGGAGAGTCACGGTGTGAAATCATGTTGAATGATGAGCAATTTGGAATAAGTATCCGAGTTTAAATATTTAGGCTGTATGTTGGATTAACTCTTAAGTGCCCTAAAGTTCTGCATGAGAGTATATCGTTGACGGTGTTAATGTACAGTATGTATAGTAGTGGACTATGGTGTAGAAGAAAGGTATAGATCCAAGATGCAGCCTGTTCAGATAGATAATCTTAGGGGCGTGGGGTTTAGGTGTGAGAAGAATTGATAAAATGAGGAATAAATGTGTTATTCAATTGTGTGGTGTGAAGAAATACGTAAATGAGAGAATAAAGAATGTATTAAGATGGTTTGATCATATGGAAAGGATGTATGATAGTCGGTTGTTAAGCGGATGAATGGTGGTGATTGTGCTGGGAATTGACCGTCTGGGAGACAGAAGCAAGCGTGGACTGAGTCAGTAAAGGAGTGTCTGAAGGAATCAGTTTGGCACATGCGAGAAGAAAGGTGTATAACGAGTGAGAGGGCATTATTGTGGACCTGGCACAGGGATGAATTTTTACATTGACGAGATATCACAGGGGGTCTTTTACTTCAAGTCGTGTTCTTTTCTTCTAACTATTCAGCTTCCGGTATATGATGGGCACCTCATCCAAAATACTAGGGAAAAGAATTAGGATAAAAAGAAGAAAAATAAAACTTACCCTGTTACGCAACCTGCCCCTAAAAGCGCAGACCCAACTGAGAGCATACCACATCCACATCCCAAATCTCCTACAGATTTGTTTTCTATGTCATCAAAGGATGAATTAATTGTATGTATCATACAGGCTGCAATATGAGCCGGGGTTTCATATTGCTCTAACAATATTTTTGGAGACTCGAACCCTTCGACGTCATTCAAATAACTTTCAAGTTTCTTAAGCTTCATTTTTGTGGTCAATAATAAAATTTAAAATCCCCTTTCATTAAAATTAAAAAAAATTAAGTAAATAAATCTCCTGTCAAAAATAGTCTCCATAAAACAAGTAAATCTATGGTCTTGGTTCTAATCTCGGTAAAACTGGAAGAATAAAATTTCCAAAAGCAGAGTCTTGATGAATGAAATAACCAAAACTTTGGGATGTTGCTTGAAGAAGATTGGTTCTTTGGCTATTACCAGCAATATGACCATCAGTACCAGATTGCCATCCCTATAATAGAGGCCATAAAATTAATAAGCGAAATATATTAATGATAATAAACAATTAATGATAATAAACAAAGACATAAGGAATACTTCTGAAGGCAAATTCTAAAAATATACTATGTATAAAAAATTTTTTTTTTTCTAGAATCTCAAGTTAATACATATTTAAAAAATAACATCGATACTTTTCCAAAAAGCTATTTCATAATGAAATGGTTGTAGTGGATATTCTAGATGTGTCATCTGACTTCAACATTTTAAGCAAGTTTACAGTTTTCATTCCATAATAAATGCTACATGTCACAAGTTTGACGATTTTTTTTACATGAATATATAAGATATTACAGCATCGCTTATAATATAAAGAATAGGTATCTATAATAATATAATCTATTATTAATAAAAAAAGTATCCATCTATGCATTTACCAAGGTACAGCGTGACTAAAAAAAAAATGGCTAAAACTACTATGGTATGAGAGACAAAAGTAATGGTGGGAAAGAAACTCAACTAATTTTTAAAATAATGGATAGCAAAAGAAGATAGTGTCTGCATTTGAACTGTGGATCAGTGATTTAAGAACGGAATTATCAAAGCAAAGTCTGAAGCAATTATTGAGACCTAGAAAAGTTACCTATCAAGAGTAAGGTTAGAAATTTAAATAAGCAGTGGAGTGGTGCATGGGTGGAAATCTTTTAAAAGGATGACAAAACATAGAAGCAAAAATGGTTTATTATATATATATATATATATATATATATATATATATATATATATATTATTGTGGTCTATATATATATATATATATATATATATATATATATATATATATATATATATATATATATATATATATATATATATATCAGTGGGGGTTCGTGTACAAAATTCTTGAGTAGGGTTAAAAATATATATATATATATATATATATATATATATATATATATATATATATATATATATATATATATATATATATATATATATATATATATATATATATATATATATTTTTTATATTTATATATATATTTATATATATATATATATTTTATTACTTAAGAGTATGTTATGAATCACTCACTATATTCCACATATTCTAACATTTGAATTACAATGGGCCTCATAACACTTCGAAAAAGAATTTAGTCATTAAAGAAGCTTAAATCGAATACGATTCCAATATCCCAGTATTTATAAAACTAACGGCTCAATTTTATTACAAACACAGTTAACACACAAAATCAGTAATAAATTAATATAATAAATATGAAAATCGTATTATTAATAACTAAAACTCGCCACAAAATCACTCACATTATTAATATAGAAAACGGAGCTAATGCTGGTCGGCAGAGGCAAGCTACAATTCGCCCAGGAAGAGTCTTGACTCAACGCGGTTTCTTAGACTGATTTTGAGTCAATATTTTTATGCAATTACGTATTAAATATTTCGGTATAAGAGATGATAAGTTAGCATAAAATTATCAATTAGTTAATTATTATAATTATGTTAATAATAATATTATTATATCTTGCTAATGCAATTTAAACGGGATTATTTAAAAAAAAGACTGCTACAAGAGTCAGAAGATCCACAGTTGCCCAGCCTCAGAGAATAAGGAACTATTTTTTGACTCTACTTCGAGAAGTAACAATTTCCACCGATCGCTACTATTAAAAGGAATCGAGTAAAAATTGATGACGGCATCTTAAAGCTACTATACATCGAAGAAACTATTCTTTTATATATTACATATTATATATATATATATATATATAGTTAAAGAAGTTATTACATATACATATTACATATTACATATTACATATATATTATTATGACTTTTTAATACCTTTGGGCCTCACTACGCGTTAGGCGTTGCCTCCGCTTCCACCCCAAAGCCACACTGATATATACATATATATATATATATACATATATTATTATTAAGGCTATATATATATATATATATATATATATATATATATATATATATATATATATATATATATATATATATATATATATATATATATATATATATATATATATATATATATATTTATATAGGTATTTGAGGAAAATGACAAAGATTCAAATTACTTGAAGATGTACATGAACAGTCATGAGAAGAATTAAGCAGTAAAAAAAAGAAAAAGACACTAAAGAAAAAAAAAATAAACATGGGTGGTCATCTGCTGAAAAACACATAAGACAATGTCTTGGACTAGAATCCATAGATCAGAAAAAAAGGCCAGCTGTAACAAAAAGTTTTAACTGATGAAGAATGCCAATTTACGAGCCAAATCATGGAAATAAAATTATAGGCAGTCATAGGATCAAAAGGAAAATCAAAACTGAAGGAGTAAAAACATATTATATCCAAGATAGGTTTATTGAGTCATTTTTTCAAAGGAAAATGATATTTTTAAAAGTATCACAGATTAAATTCTAAACTCACATAACTTTAAATATATATATATATATATATATATATATATATATATATATATATATATATATATATATATATATATATATATATATATATTGTTCTTTTATATATATATAAGTTGTATATTTATATATAAGTTTAGCATATATATATATATATATATATATATATTATTACATATTATTTGTTATGAGCATATATATATATATATATATATATATACAGCAGTATAGTTAGTTATGAAGAGTTGTTATTGTTGCATAGCTGGTTGCTGCTGCTACTAATATATATATATATATATATATATATATATATATATATATATATATAGTAAACATACAAAAATAAAAAAATTCAACTTGCCATGTGTTGTTGAGATGCTCCTGGACTATTTAAGGCTTGAGAAACACCTTGCTTTAATATAAGTTGCTTTTTAAGTTGTAAACCTTCCAATATCTTTCTCTGTGGATTATCTAAATAATAATAACAATAATAATAATAATAATAATAATAATAATAATAATAATAATAATAATAATAATAATAATAATAATAATAATAATAATATGCCAAATAACATATTAGTGAAGAAGAGCAGCACTGCTGGATAACAACTTCCCCACACACTGTAATATATTAATGAAATTGATCATAAGATTGAATCCATATTAAAGAAGATCAAGTCCAATTTTCATACTAGGAAGAAAACTGAGCTAAAGTAACAGGCGCAAGTGGATTCTTAAATTGAGCCTAAAGATATTTGTCTAAAATACTGTAGCTACCTTTAAATTAACAAAAATTTCATATTAGGAATCCATATAATTTTAGAATTTAATTTGATTTTTTTTTTTAAGCTATTTGATATGACTTGGATCAATTTTAGCTCTGAGTATACATATATATATATATATATATATATATATATATATATATATATATATATAGCATATATATATATATATATAAAGAGTTATAAGTATATATATATATATATATATATATATATATATATATATATATATATATATATATATATATATATATATATATATATATATATATATATATATATATATATATATATATATATATATATATATATATATATATATATATATATTGTTGTGGGGCAAATGTGTGAGAAAATGAGAGAACCAACAACTGGAATGAAAAATGAAATGAATGACGATTTGAGAAAGAAAAGATTAGATTGTTTTGGAACGTCTCAAGGGAATAACCTGGATTGAAAGGTGCTGCTAAATCAGAAAGTAGAAAAAATACAGAAGGTGTTGTGACTAAAATAGGAAAGTTTGTTGAAGAATCTGCAATTAAGTGGTAAGTAAACTGTTGAAATTTTAATTTAATTATAAAAAAAAGATTGTTGGGAACTTGTTATTACTAAATGTGTTAATGCTTCAGGAATGAGTGTGGGAACGCACACAGATGGTCTTCTCCTTGTAAAAACAAATCTTTGGATGTGATTTCCAGACGTAAACTAATGATTGGTAATTTTGAATACTGAGCAACAAAGAAGATTGGCGTGAGTTAACTAATCAAAAGATAAACAAAGCTTAAGAATTTACTGTGAAACTAATATTATTGTTTTTGACTTACTTTTGATAGAAATTGTCTAAGGTTTGTTTGAAATATTACGAACAATACAAATAGCGAGTTAGCAGGAGGTTAAATTATTTAAAGAATTATTTGGTATTAACCTCAGTGAGTAAAAAGTAACTTATTTAAAAATTTATTGTGAAACTAAATAGATGTTTTCAATTCTTTTATTTTTTGATAAAAACTTGTCCAAAAATTTGTTTGAAATATAACGAACATTACTGCTACAGAGTTAGCAGGAGGTAAAATTATTTAAAGAATTGTACAGTATTTACCTATGAACAAAGTAGGATTCGATATAGAGATATAATATTTGGATTCAAGTACTCACGAAAATGTACTCGAAGGGTCAATGACCCAGTCCTTATTTATTATATAAAATAAAAATTGTCTATTATGATCTGTGCTAACAACATTACAAGAAAGAATATTAATAAAGAAAATAACATCAACTATTTTTTATACACCTTCCATCATATTAATTATTGTACCCGAGGGGTGAGGGATTTAATTTGTTTAATTAATTAATGACCTCATCATCTCTCAGTATATATATATATATATATATATATATATATATATATATATATATATATATATATATATATATATATATAAAGTATATATATATATATATCAATATCTATAAAACACATATATATATATATATATATATATATATATATATATATATATATATATATATATATATATATATATATATATATATATATATATATATATATGATATTTTTGCTGTGGTAACCAAACTAGTGTCCAGTTGTTTTCAGAGCCAATAAATTTTCTAATGCATTGTATGCCATTAAGAATATCAACAGAAATATATATATATATATATATATATATATATATAGTATATATATATATATATATATATATATATATATATATATATATATATATATATATATATATATATATATATATATATATATATATATATATATATATATATATATATATATATATATATATATATATATATATATATATAATCTGAGCTTTAAAATTTAAACAAATTATCTAGAGAAAAAGAAAAAACTTTTAGGTAAAATAAGAAAGAGGAATGAAAAATGGTGAGAATATATTTGGTATTTCTAGCATAGCCTTTTTAGTTAACTTTTTTTTTTTAATGAACTCTAGAAACCTGAAATGTTTTTTTTGTTGAAAAAAATTCTTTTTTTCCAAAGTAATTTAAATAAATAAAAACAGTTAAATTATAAAAAAATTATGTCTTAGTTTGATGAAGCAGTAGATGTGGATATTGGATCAAAATTTTAAATATACAGTATAGGTATATATATAGTCCTGTTATGTAAAAACAACCCATTTACCCTTTTTTTGCCTATAACTATTAAACTAATTTACACTGCAGAGTTTTATAATAATTTCTTAGAATGGCTAGTCCTAGGCTATATAACCCAGTAAAAAAAATTATATATATATATATATATATATATATATATATATATATATATATATATATATATATATATATATATATATATATATATATATATATAGATATATATATATATATATATATATATATATATATATATATATATATAAAAATATATATATATATATATATATATATATATATATATACTATACTGAATGTAGATATAGGTATTGAATAATGAATATAATCATTTTTAACTACCAGTCCATAGGTCAAACCAAATCTATCATACACGTAATCTACGAATTTATAACTATTTGATCTTTAATAATTTAATAGTTTTTACTAAACTTGCTTTCCACTTCTTTTTAATTTACATTATTAAAAATACTTCAAGTTTAAAGTAAAAATGACAGCTAAGCTCTCTACAGAATTAACATATATTTTTCTACATAAAAATTTCATTCTACTAAACATAATATATACCTACCTTTTATCATATTCTGTTGTGAAGACATGAAAATTTTCTTTCTACAACTATTTTATCACCTTTGAGTACCATCAACTGTAGTATATATATATATATATATTATATATATATATATATATATATATATATATATATATATATATATATATTATATATATCTATATAGTATATATATATATATATATATATATAAAGATATATATATATATATATATATATATATATATATATATATATATTAGTGATGGGACCATTAGTTATCATCCTCATTGGCAAAATCGCATATTTTTTCAATTATCATCTTCACTCAATTTTTGCCGATTATTTTGCCGATTAATTGAACAAATATTAAGAATTTTGAATAATATTAAAACTCAATAATAATAATAATAATAATAATAATAATAATAATAATAATAATAATAATAATAATAATAATAATAATAATAATAATAATAAAATAATAATAATAATAATAATAAAATTATAATTATAATTATAATTATAATTATAATTATGAATATTTCGTCTGACCTTTGATATTCGATATATCGATAATACGATATATATATATATATATATATATATATATATATATATATATATATATATATATATATATATATATATATATATGTATATATATATATATATATATATATATATATAGTAAATCAAATGTCCCAAATGGTTTTGAGATTTATAGAGTACGAATATGTTGTGAATAAATGTCCCAAAAGTACTCATTTTTGAGTGTATTTTGGGGTATATCACTAACGAATACCCACGGGTAGTCCGCCCCATGTCAGGAGTCGGGCCTCGGCTTCTAGGTGACCACGGGGGATTTGAACCTTCTCCGGGATGGTCTCCCGAACCCCCGCTCTTTGGTATTTTAAGGGGAGGTATTGTAGGGCCCATGGTAGAGCCACCTCCAAAAAGGTAAAAGTTACAGCTTAGCAAAGGAAAATTAAGGTTGGTCATTTATGAAGTGTTAAAATTGTAAAAATAGTAAGAAAATTCAGATTTATTGTAGATATAAATGATGGTATTCAGATTTGCTAGAAAAATAAATAACTGTGAAAAATATTAAGAAATTCAGATTAGCTTAAGTGTGAAATTGTAAATAAATTAAATATTGTATAGTAAATAAGCTAAGTATGTGTGTGTTTTATGTAAATAATAAAAATACAAAAATATATATATGTAGGAAAACTTATATATGTTGGCTGTCAAAAGTATGTATATATATATGTATATGTATATATATGTATATATGTATATATGTATATATGAATGTATTTATGTATAAATAGGTTATGTCTGTATGTATGTATGAATGTGAGCGTGTGTGTGTGTGTATCGTGTGTAATTATGAATATAGATATTTAGGTTTTAATAAAAAGAGAAAATTTATGTAAATAAAGATTAGAAAAAGATTTTAAAAATGATTTTAAAAATAAAGAAAATAGGTAAAGAATGTAATTACGAAGGAAATAATCTTGTTATTTTTCTTTAAAACAGTTTTGAAGGAACAGAAATTACGAAAGCCATATTTTGAAGATAAAAATGCAGGAAAGTGGAAACACTACTGTGACGTCACGAATGACAACCAACATGGCGGACGTGGAACGGAAGGCAGTTCACTTGCTATTCAGAGTCGATTGCGATAACATCTATTCCGTGTGTGTTAGGCTATTTGTTTAAGCTTTGTAAATTTGTTATGTTTACTTGACATTCTGAACTCATTCTGATAAGATTAGCTCTGTGTGATTTGATATTTTTGTTGGCTTTGTTTATGTTTTGTAACAGTTTTTGTTTCATATCGATTCACTTATTGTCTGGATCTCATACTGATAGCAGTGATTTTTGTCGTGCTCTGTAAAAATTTGTTAGACTATTTATCATTTCGAATTTGACATACGTTGTTTCATTATTTAAACTTTGCATATTTTGAAGCAATTTTCATAATTTGTTTATTTATTGGAAAGTGCTAGAACATTTTTGTAAATAGTTTAACTTTGTACATTTATTTTATCGAATCTGAGTTACTATATCATTTGGAAACGTTGTATATTTTGAAACTACAAGTATTGAAAAGGATTTAAAAGGTACATACATGAATTTAAAAGCGAATACATATAATATTATTATTAGTTAGTATTGCGCTGGCAGTTGGCTTTGATTCCAGCTTTTGCAGTGGCAGTCAGCGTCAATAAACAGCAGTATTTAACATTAGTAAGTTAATAAATGCACACTGTGCATTGGCATTTATTGTCCTAAAATATTACTATTTGGATTATGCACCTTGTTTGTGAACGAAAAAATAACTAAATATTACTGTATTTTTGATTTGATTGAGCTCAGTTTTATATTGTACAGAAAATTATTAAAAGATTTAAAAGTTTATTTTGATATTTAAAGAATTTGATTAAAGTTGAAAAAGTGAAGCTTTTGTTCTGATAGTTCCTTGTTTTTAGTTGAGTTTCATTTTATTTAAGAGATTTTGGTCATTTATTATCGATAAGGAAATTCATGGTTGTTGACAAGGACGCGGCCATTTTGATTAAAAAGCCGGCAGCCGCCATTTTGAAAGTGACAAGTGACTTAAAGTATTAACTGTCTGAATTGTTTGGATGGTTAAGGTGATTAAGATATATCATCTTTGACAATTAAAATATTT
This sequence comes from Trachelipus rathkii, assembly GCA_015478945.1. Classification (NCBI taxonomy): domain Eukaryota; kingdom Metazoa; phylum Arthropoda; class Malacostraca; order Isopoda; family Trachelipodidae; genus Trachelipus; species Trachelipus rathkii. The sequence goes on from JABUQX010142694.1 coordinate 24,816, forward strand.
TGATAGATTAACACGATTAATGGTTGAAATTTATAATATTGTGGAAGAATATTTAATTCTGTTGAAATATATATAGTAGTCCTTGGACTGGACAGAATCAATTGAGACTTGACTTAATTTGGGACTTTGATAAATTTTCAATTAATTCGTGAGGATTAAGAATTTGTGACTTTGTAATAGAATTTAATTTACAGTAACCTTTGACAGTTAATAGATTGAATAGTACTTAGAAATTGCAGTGCTTAGTTTATACTGTATTGATTTGACTTCAGCTTTGAAAGAAAACAATAGGACTTAGTTTCATTAAACATAGACTTAGTTGACTTTAGAATTAAATTTAATCGGACTTTTACTGATTTAACTTGGAGTTCGACTTTGAAATTAGGACTCGACTTTTTTGAAATTGATATTCGACTTTGAAGTTAGCATTTGACTTTACCTATGATACTCGACTTTGAGTTTGACCTTTGATTATCTGAACTTAGTCTTCCATAGTAATTATTTAACTTAGTTTCAGCTTTGACTGTTTGAGTTGACTTTCAGTTTTAACTTTTGAGATTTAGCTTTCGACTTTAACTTTTCAAATTTAGCTTTCGACTTTGATTTTTCGAATTTAGATTTCGACTTTGACTTTTCAGATTTGGATTTCGACTTTGACTTTTCAAATTTGGATTTCGACTTTGACTTTTCAAATTTAGCTTTCGATTTTAACGATTTACATTTAGTTTTGACTTTGGTTTTGTAGATTGGTTTTGACTTTACTTAACTGGTCTTTCGATTTAAATTATTTATAGTTGATTGTTGTAGTTTTCGACTTTCGTTGGTATAATTTAGTTTTAGTATTCGATCCTTTCAAGGTTATTCCGACTTTGATATTACAGTTGGATTTCAAATTGATTGAATAAAAATTTCGTAATCATTTTTGACTTAGCAGGATTTATTTTCTTTAATTGAGTGTTTACGATTAATGCAGATTTCTGATTGTGCATTATTTATAGTGAGATATTTTGATTGACTCACAACAATTTCAAGGTGAATTGAATATTTAAATACTTTGAAGTTTGATAACACTAGTTTGATAAATTAAACGTTATAACGGTTTAATGGTAATCACAATTGACTTTGAGAAATAGTAATGGAAGCCCTAGATATTTAAGCTCCATTGACAATTTGGATTTTACAATAGCTTTTGATTGATTAAATTAAAAGTTGGTTTTGATTTGTTGCCTTTATATTGAAAGTAAAAGGTAACCGGTTTGGAAACATAACAAGGGTTTAGGGACGATTTATTAAACCAGATTCATATAGCTAACATTTGATATAAGAAATATCTTTATTTGAGATTTAATTTTGACTAGTTGGATATTTTTTGATAAAAACATCTTATAACTATTGAGTTGATTCATATTGAAGTGATGAAGTATAACATCTGAAAGATTCTCGAAGTTCTTTATATCTGTAAGAAAGAATTCTACGAAAACCTCTAAGGCGTAAGGATAATAGAACACAACGCAATAAAGTTTTTATTTAGAATTAGACACAACGCAGTGTAAGTTTTTCTGTTATTTGACCACTATACGATTTTATAAGTTAGAAATTTTTGGTAGTGCGGGTAGTCATTTCTGCACTACAACAGCGGGGGTTCCTCCGACCATCCCTGGGGTCTCCCGACCAACGTCCCCCATCGGGTCGAGCCCCCTAAAAAGGGTTAATACTCCATTTTAGGGGGCTCGTTGACTCACTGTGCCGTAAAAGTATATATATATATATATATATATATATATATATATATATATATATATATATATATATATATATATATATATATATATATATATATATATATATATATATATATATATATATATTTATAGCTTAATGGAGAAAAAGTTAAACCATTCCACAACCTAGCAAACTCCATTCTATGTTTTGTTAAATTTTGCCAACTCAAAATGAAGGCACTAGATTTTATTAAAAAAAGTCAAAATGACAATATTTACGAAAAAGCAAATAGGTCAGATAAAATCCATATTTAAAGTTAAATCAAAAACCTGAAGAAAAACCTGTAAATCTATAAAATTTGATAAATCCAGTAATAATATTTTGCGAAAAACAGTATACTTGGAGCCAATGTTTACTATTAAAAGAAAAATAAAGATTTCCCCCTATTTTCATTATTTCACCTGTTTCTTTCTTTTTCAAAAACTTTTGTATCTACTATGAAACAAAACTATCAAAACACACGTAAAAATAAAATCTTTTCTAACACTTTTCACAAACCTTTTAAACTACTATGAAAACAAAATGTTGCGAGAATGCTAAAACTTTATAATCATTTTCACAAAGTTGAAATAAATTTTTTAAAATAGGAACAAAAATTATGTGGACCTCACTCTTCTGATGTTAAAAATTAATGACGTTTAGTATTTATATATAGATATTTTAATTTGAAACGGTCAAATAATGCCCAAAAGGAATACAGCCCATGTCACAACGCTCAGTTCATTCCCCAATGGTTTCCTCGATATTTGTACCAAATAAACGACAAAACACCGATCTTGCGGGCCGTGACCCACCTTCTTCATATTAGCCATAATAATAATTACATATATATACATATTATTACATACATATACATATATGGTTGAAGAAGAAGCAGTTAGCGGGCTAAGGCTGGTTATTATTATGTTATTACTGGTTATTGTTATATATATATATATTAGAGCATATATACGGTATATATTATTATTATATTATATATATATTATATAAAGAGTTATATATATATTGGTTATTATATTATGCTATTATTAAGTTATTGGTTATTGAGTTATGAGTATATATACATATATTATATTATATATTATATATATATATATATATTAATGTGTATATATATATATATATATGTACATATATTATACATATATATATATACATATATATATATATATATATATATATTATTATATAAGAAAGATATATTATTATTATTATTATATATACGGTATATATATATATATTATATAAAGATATATATATATATTATATATATATATATATATATATATATATTATATATTATATATATATATATATACATATATATATATATTATTATTATTATTATATATATATACTACATATTATAGCAAGATTATTATAGAAGAAGAAAGAAGAAAGTATATATATATATATATATATACAGCATATATATATATATATATATATATATATATATATATATATATATATATATTATATATATATATATATATATATAGTTATTATAATTCATTTTGGCTTATGGTATGTGTGACCTTCCAGTGCCTAATGGTTCGCTTTCTGTTCTGCATTCATATCCACAATCATCCTCCAGACAACAACATCTAAGAGACACCACCTTTATCCACACATCATATACACATACTTTTATCCATCATGACTTTCGCAACATCTTACAGACATTCCCATCCCTTATATCCCTATGTGTGGGGAGAAAAATTGCCCACATTGTGTCCTGTCATGGTGAAGGCTACTTAGGACTGTGGTAGTTAGGGGCTGGCTGCCCACTACCACTTATCTTTTTGCCAGAAATTCTAATGCATGCATCGGAGAAGATCGTGGATAGCCGTAAGTGGCCTTCTATCCTTCAGAGAAAATGTATGAATTGTATAGGTACACGGAATGTCAGAGTAATAAATGTTGAGGAGAAGAAGAGAGAGGTGATGGATGTATTTAGAAAGGGCAAATTTGATTAGCTCGCTGTGACTGAAACAAGATGAAAGGAAACTGTGAAAATGAGTGGTGTTGTGTGAAATGTGTTTGTGTTGGTGTGAAAGGAATGAGAGGGGGATAGAGATTTGGGTACCCTGATGAGTGACTTGTGTGGTAAAGAGCTATGGTAGATTTTGTGTGTGTGAATACTAGAATTCTAAAGATCAAATTTAAGTTTGAAAAGGTCAAAATTTGTGTGGTTGCGACATATAGTCCATCTGCTCGTAATGTTGAAGAGAGTGATTTTCTGAGATAATCTGAATGATGTTTTGGATGGGGTGAGTAGGAGATTCAGTTCATTTACCACATATCTGCCCACCCAAGGAATTATTTTTTTTTTCAGTTGTCACCACCACTCACGGGCAGAGCCCTATTCAAGAAGGGGGTGTAGTACGCTCAAAAGTTCACCCTCTATTGCAAATTATGCATATGAGCACAGACGCAGGCTTTAAAGTGAGGAGATTAAGTTCAGCAGAAAAATACAGAAGATGGAAGAGAATTCCAGAGAACAGAGGTAGAAAGAAACACCACAGCGAACTAGTCTGAAGTTACCAATGTCAACACAAAACTTGTGCGCAGATACAGCACAAAGGTGGTGGTACGCGAGTGATAAGTTCCCTCGAGCACCTGCCGCTATGCGGTACCTATAGATAGAGATAAAGCACCAACATCGCGCCTGCAAAGAAGGAGGGTCAAGTGAACTGGAAAGTACAGAACAGTTTATAAGCCTTTTGGCCTTTGACTCGATCCCTGTCCAAAAGCTGGGTGATACCAGAGCCCTTCCCCCCAAGATATAAGAGAGCAGCAATTGGCTACATTGTACGATGACCCTTGTATAGCTGGGAGCAACTGAGAAGAGAAAAAAAGTCTTAAAGTCTAAACAGCTTCCAGTTCTCTTGAGACCTCCCTAGCAACCTGTGATTGAGGTTTCCAAGACATTTTTTTGTTTATGTTATTAGGCCAAAGATGTTTATATTGTCAACAGGAGAGACAAGAGAACCATCAAAAGGGATAGGAAAGTTAGAAGGTGTTTTGAAGAAGGAGATTTGTAGAAGTTGGGTTTTAAAAGAATTGAATTTCACAAGGTTGAGACGACCCTATCCGGAAATTCTATCCAGATCAGCGAGAATAGAATCAGAAAGATTAAGACGAGAGGCAATTCTAGAAGTAAAAGAGGGAGCAGAATTGGAATATGAGTTGAAGAATGAATGGTCTAGCCATCGACATATGAGTGGATAGAGTTAGAGGTGCAGAGGTGCAGGTGAGAACATTAATGAAAAGTAGGAATAAAGTTGGAGATAAGGCAGAACCCTGAGGAACACCACTATTGACAGAAAAAGAAGTCACCCCATCAACAACAGACGACACTGAGCGATTTGAAAGAAAGCTAGACATAAGCAAAGAGAAGGAGGAAACATAAAAGGAAGAGAGCTTGGAGAGCAGTGACGCGTGCCATACTCGGTCAAATGCTTTGTATATGTCAAGCGCCACCAATCAAGTCTCCCCGTAGTTCCTAAGAGCGAAAAACCATAAATCAGGTTAGGGACAGGAAAGCATATTCAGTAGACCTTGAGCGCCGAAAAGCCTTACTGGCATCAGAATGAGTTCCCAGATGATCTAAGAAGTGAGAGTTGAGAAGGGTTTCAAAGATCTTGGATAGAATACAAGTGAGAGCTGTATGGCGATAGTTAGAATAACCAGAGTGGCTTCCTTTATTCGGAATAGGTTGGACATGTGCAAGCTTCCGACATTGGCAGAAAGTGCTAGTATTGAGACAGAGTATAGTTGAACGAGGGTGGGGAGAGCACAGAAGCACACTTCCTCAAAATTCTGGGAGGAATGCTATCCGAGATACCCGCCTTCCAAACGTTCATAGATTTCAAGGTCCCATGCACCTGATCAAATAATCACAGGCAAAGGCATAGGACAACCTGAGAGGAGAAGGAGAAGGAAGAGGAGTGCTAGAATCATCCAGGGTTGAGAGTTGGAGGAAAATAGGAAGCCAAATAGAGATTGGCCTTTTCAGTTGGAGAATCAGCAACAGAATCATCAGATTGAATAAGAGGAGAAAAGGCAGATTTACAGAAGTTGCTAGAGATGTTTTTGACAAGAGGCCAGAAAGATTTGTCGTTAGGAGAACTAAGGAGTGTTGGTGCACTGCTTGATGAAAGCTCGCTTGCTCGTCAAGAGTATCCCTGCAACAATTTCTAGCTGAATGAAAATTAGTGAGAGTGATAGGAGAATGAGAATTTTTCCATCCCTGATATGCACTGTCTCTAGCCTGAATGGCCAGAGAACAAGCACTGATCGAACCAGCGTGGATTGGCAGAGGAGACGCAGTTGAACAAAGAATGACCTGCTCATCCCATCAACGATTACAGCTCCCTCCTTATCTTTTAAATCTTTATGCATCCATCATTATTCCTTACTGAGGTAGCCAAATTGCTATCATCTGCAAACTTGGAAACCTTACATTTAAGTCCCTGGTCTAAATATTTTATACATATATGAGGAACAGCCACTTGACCCAAGAAATCATTACGGACCACAAACATGTCTCCTCATTTCCATTAATAAATACTTTTCATTTTCATTGATTAACTATTATTATTATTATTATTATTACCCTTTTCAGAGGGTAACACGGGGGACTAGAGGAAATCTAACTTTAATGCCTGCTATCTCAAACCAGCACCACCAACGTGTTCGCAGTGGTTTTAATTCTTGCCCCCAGGAAGATAAAACTCCAACTGCTACACAGGGGATTGAACCAGCATCCTCTCGCATGACATATAAAAAAATAAAAAAATAAAAGATGCCTATTTAAAAAAAAAAAAAAATGATTATCAGAAAAAAATATCAATATTTTGTCAGAATCTGTTGAACTCAATAATAACCGAAAATATATCAAATTAATATGAGCGTATCATCAGAAATTGTAAGTCATTAAATAGTTATGAATTGAACTAATAGATATAACAATGATCTCGTCAGTAATAGTCAGACATATATTTGAGTATCGTTCGTCTGAGGAGGTTGTGCTCTGACTGCTCTTCCATTTTACTGTGTAATTTGTGTATTTAGTGTGTATTTTTGTGGTAATTGTAGGTTTTGGGGATTATCACAGTGGTGTTAATACTTCAGTATTTATTAAGCAAGTCAATTTTATAATTCAATTTTGCACTAATATGCTGGAATAGGGCAGAGTTAGATAGCCTAACCCTATGCCAACTTAGTTAGGAGATTTATTGTATGCAGTGTGTTTGCAGGTTTATTTGGTTTATTAAATAGATTTTCTGTGTTTAACTATAGTTTTTAATAACTTATTTTAATTTTGTGATAATTTAAATTAAATTAAATTTCCCAGAGCCATAGGCTAGAGTTAAGAGATTTACTGTATCCTGTGTGAGGTTCATTTGTATTATTAAATAGATTTTCTGCATAAAATTATAGTCTTTAATAATTATTTAATATTGTAGTTTTGTGGATAAATTAAATTAAGTTTCTCAGAGCCATACTCTAAAGTAGGCCACCTTATAATTTTTATATATCCCTGTCCTAGGCTAAGCTCAGATATGCTTGTTTAATTTTTTAACTTGTTTTAAAGATATTAGTTTATTTCTTTAGGCTTTAGTGATATTTAAACTGTAGTTGGTAAAATAGTAGGTAAAAGTTAGTGTTGATAATAATTTAAAGTATGTGTGCTTTGTGTGATAACTGTGGGACTGTGAGAGTGAATATATGAATAGCTGCCCTGTTTGTAGTTTTGAATGCAGAGAATGTTATTAAGGAAGGAGATTGTAAGACTAAGTGAAAATAATGAATGAATTGAAAGACTTTGTATTTGAGTTGAGAAAGGAGGGAAGTGTTAAGAAAAAAATTAGTAAGGATGTCGAGGCGAGGAGGGAGCGGGATATAGGGGTAGATATAAATAGTGATTCACCTAGGCAGGAAGATGAGAGGGAAAAGGATAAAGTAGTTGATAGATGAATATAGAGTTGTAGAAATTAGAAATAATAATTTAAAGATGAGGATCTCGAAGTCAGGTCGTAGCCTTTGTCCTCTGCAGTAACAGGTTTGACTGTCTTCCAGATGGGGAGGGATCAGAGAGGGCCAATGGTAATGTTGAGTTTTCTAAAAGGAAGACTGATGCATTGCTAATTGGAGACTCTATGATACGATACCTAGATAGGACTTTTCAAAATAAGAATAAAAAGAAACGATTGAGAGTATGTTATCCAGGTGCCAGAGTGAGTGATATAGTGGATAGGATAGATAGATAGATTGATTCTACAAATGTTGATTCAGATGTGATTGTGCATGTGGGTACAAATGATATAGGACATAGCAGAAGAGTTAATAGCAGATTATAGGAGATTGATTCAGAAGATAAAAGCTAGTGGAAGAAAGTGCATGATTTCTGGGATTTTACCTAGGCTAGGTGCAGGTCAGGAATGGGGGAGTAGGGCTTTATATGTAATAGGAGTAAATGAAAGGGTTAGGAAATTACGTTTTTCAGAAAATATTAGGTTTTTGAATTTGTGGAGAGAATTTCTTGGGTGGCCAGATAAGTGGCAAATAAATTTTAATAGTAAAAAGTGTAAGGTTCTTCACCTAGGTTACTCAAATAAAAGTTTTAACTATGGTATGAATGGGGATTGGCTTGAGTCTGTGGAAAAAGAAAAAGATTTAGGTGTGATTATAAGCAGCAATTTGAAAATAATTTGAAAGTAGCTAATCAGTGTTTGGAAGTAAGGAATAAAGCTAATAAGATGCTGGACATAATAAATCCCAATGTTGTTTACAAGAGCAAGAAGTAATAAGGCCAGTTAATAGCTATGTTAGGCCAATAATAGAGTATGGTTTACTAGTATTGGTGACTCCAGTTCGTACATAGTATATTAAAATTATAAAACATATAATTTACAAAAATGGTTTTTAAAAATTATTTAGTTTTATGTATTTTCTTGGTATTTTACGCATATATTTTAAAGAAAATATAAAAATAACGTTCCGAAAATTTTAAACGGCTAATTTTCTCGTTTTTTTAGGGATATCGCTATCTGCTTTGTTTCGATTTTTTATATATCAATTGCATTAATATTTTTCCGATAATCTATAATTCTGAACGATTATCAACAATTGATGAAATTTACAAATTACGCTGTCATTAAAAAAAAATTAAATGAATTTTGTAATAATAAAAATAATAAAATAAATAACAAAAAAGTATATTAGCATTATTTTTTCTTATAATAATTACGCTATAAATAGGTTATTGTATACGTTTAATAAGTAAGTATAAGAGTATTGTTATATATATATATATATATATATATAGTATATATATATATATATATATATATATATATATATATGTATATATATATATTGTGACTCGTAGAAAATTTTACGAGTACGTTGAAACAAGCTGCGTGAGTCGGTATTAGATCGACTCGCGCCGAGTTCGTGAGAGGTGAGTTGTTATATATATATATATATATATATATATATATATATATATATATATATATATATATATAGTATATATATATATATATATATATATATATATATATATATCACAGCCCATTAGGGGCTCTTGGTTTTCAATGGGGAACACAGGGGGGGACGTTTTCCATACCCCGTAGGGGGAGGGGTGGAGGAACCCCCGCGACACCCAAATACCAAAGAGCGGGGGTTCCGACACCCTTCCTCGGGAGGGTGGGAAATAGTCTCTACGATACGCCTCGAGCGCCGAGAGACCCTCGATCTGGGCGGTCTACCTCAAGTACCATTAGTTTAAAAAAATTTTAAACTAATGGGTACCCCAAGGGTGACCGCCCGATGGTGGTGCAGGAGTCGGGTCTCGGCCCCGGGAACGTAAAGGGTAGGACTATTTCCTACCCTCCGGGAGGGTCTCCGGAACCCTGCTCTTTAGTATTTTGGTGTCGCTGGGGTTCCCTCCGCCCCTCTCTACGGGGTATGGAAAATGTCCCCCCATCTGTTCCCCGTCAGTTTTACTTTAAAATGGTTGTATATATATATATATATATATATATATATATATATATATATATATATATATATATATATATATATATATATATATATATATATATATATAGCCCGGTGGGGTAATTGATATATATAGTAGTTATATATATATATATATATATATATATATATATATATATATATATATATATATATATATATATATATATATATAGCCCGCTACTGGG
>JABUQX010142695.1:7500-10000 GCA_015478945.1 Trachelipus rathkii
GAAGACACAAGAATCTACAGTAAAACAAATAATATTTTTGTAATCAGGGGACATTGTAGTTCAGGAAAAATAAAAAAATGAAAAATCTTAAAATAAGATTTTCATATTTTTAATAATGTAAATAAATACATTACGATACTGTACGACAACTGCTTGAGCCCCTTTTTTACCAAAAATTGTTTTTTATCATGCTCTTCAGAAAATATGTTAATTTTTTTTATAATTTTTTATTTAGAGAAATCGAGAAGACGGTGGACAGAGGGGGACTTCGTCCCCTCCGTCGTCCCCCGGTAAGGCCGAGAGACCCCGACTCGTTCCATCTTTGTGGTTTACCCTGGGGTATTTGTTTAGTTAAAAAAAAGAAAAACTATTTTTTGGCAACTCTGGCACTCCTTGTATTGCAGACACGGAAATGCAGCAGTTGACGTACTACCTCGTAATGTATTTATTTACATTATTAAAAATATGAAAATCTTATTTTAAGACTTTTATATTTTTTTTATTACATTTTCTGATCTAAAATTCTTCACTGATTACAAAAATATCATTTGTTTTAGTGTAGGATTTGTAGTTCTCTTGTTACACGCATGTTCTAAATAAATTCTGACACACACACACACACACACACACACACACCCACACACACACACCCACACACACACACACACATATATATATATATATATATATATATATACTATATATATATATATATATATATATATATATATATATATATATATATATAATGCATCGACAAACGACAGTCATGGCAAGGGAGCCGGGTTCATGTGGTCCGAATCCCTAGCAAAGATTTACTAGAGGGAGCTTCACACCTAGAATAGTGCAATGCCCGTGAGGTGTGAGTTTTTTAACAATGGTATATATATATATGTAATAATAATATTTAATATATATATGGATACATATCTGTAATAATATATATATTATACATATATATATGTATGTATATATGCTCCAGCAACTTTCCCAGCCTTTGCTGTAACCAACAACCATGTAGAGAGAGAGAGAGATGAGAGAGAGGGAGAAAAGTATAATAATAAAATCCTGAGAAATTGTTTAACACTTGGTGTGAATAATTCTTTTTTGGAGCAGAATACATTTGCTAAAAATAATAAAAAAAAGAATATTTGGAGAACCTAAATAGACTTCGTGGAACAGAGAATTTCAAATGAATAAACAGAATTATTTCTTTGGCCGTGATTTCGCGCTCTAACAAAAAAAAAGCTTCGGCTTTAAGACATTTCCAAAAAAAAAAATAATAATATAATAATAATTATAAAGAAGATGAGTGGTGGAAGAAAATTTTGGGATTATGTTCCTATTGAAAATTTCTGCAATTTTTATATTTTTAAATTACTAATTTAGTTCCACACTTTGAAATCTATTAAGATTGCTTTGAATTTCGATGTTTATGTCCTGAAAATTGCCGGTAGAAGGTGTTAGTTTAGCAGCTTCCTATGAATGTCAAATATGTAGCTCTCACTATACCCTACAATCACACACACACACACACACACACACACACACACACACACACACACATACACACACACACACACACACACACATATATATATATATATATATATATATATATATATATCATACTTATATATATATATATATATATATATATATATATATTTTTATAACTCTTTCTTATATATATATATATATATATGTATGTACTAAGTAATAATACAATATAATATATATATATGTAACTATATGTATGTATAATATATATATACCCATGTATATGTATATATATATCCCAGTAATACCGGAGTCTTAACTAATATATATATATATGTAGTAATGATTCCTTTATCTTCAATATTGTATATATATATATGTATAACCTTATATATATTATATATATATATATGTATATGCATAGCCAGCATAGCATGGCAGCCTTAATAACATCTGTAGCCACGAACCACAGCATACCATATGCAGCCTGTGTAGTCATTAGCTGCCCATGCCCAGCCTTAGCCTTGCCAGCAGCCCAGCCAGCCTAGCCTCCCAGCACCGCCTTGCCCAGCACTGCCCAGCAGCTTTCTTTCCAGCGCCAGCCAGCCATCATAGAGTAGCCAATATATGTATCAGCCTTGCATAACCCTTTAATATATGCCCTTATAGCAACCTTCTTAGCCTACCTTGCCTCAGTGTATGGCATATGTAACCATCTATGTAATATGTAGCCCAATATATCCACCTGTTTATATATATATTTAGCCTTTCTTTGCTCTTATATGCTCTTTCTTATAACCATAATATAGCCATAGCAATATATATAACATAACATATGTAGCAATAATATATCTTTGCTCTTTCAATAACAACCAGCACCTTTCAAATATATATGTATAGCCTTAGTAACCTTCTTTAATAGCAGTATATGTATGCTACTTATATGCTGTTTGTAACAGTAACATAGCTAGCCAACCAGCATATAACCAACTATATATGG
>JABUQX010142695.1:15000-22500 GCA_015478945.1 Trachelipus rathkii
AGAAGTCGGAGCCAGTCAGAGCCGGTGCCGTAGTTTGATATTTTTTCGAAAAATATTTTTTTAGGTGAAGAAAATTTTATTGCCAGAAGAAAGAAGTGCTGAACAATTTTCAAATAGTGCGAAAACCGTAGTTGGATCCGGATCCGGAGCGGGCGCCGGATTCTGAATTTATAAATTTTTTTAAATTTTTTTAGATGAAAAATTTGTTTGCCAGAAGACATGCTGAACAGGTTTCAAATAGTGCAGAATCACTTAGTCGGATCATTTCCGGAGTCCGGAGCCAGGTCGGGAGTCGGAGCCAGAGTAGAGCCGGTGGTATAGTATAAATTTTTTCAAGAAATATTTTTAGATGAAAAATTGTGCCAGAAGAGACGTGCTGAACAATTTTTCAAATAGTGCAGAAACCTAAGGAATAGGATCCGAGCCGAAGGTGAAGTCCGGAGCCGGAGCGGAAGCAGACCGGGCCGGAACCACAAGGTATGAATTTTTTTTTTCCAAAAATATTATTTTAGGTGAAAAAAATTTAATGCCAGAAGACGCACTGTTGAACAATTTTCAAATAGTGCAGAAATATTGAGTCAGGTCCGGATCCAGTTCGGATCAGGATCCAGTTCGGAGACGGAACCCTGGGTATAAATTTTCAAAATAATTTTCTTAGATAGAAAGGTATTGTAAGAAAGACTTGCTGAACAATTTTCAAATGGTGCAGAATCCTTAATCGGATCCGGATTTGGAGTCCGGAGCCGGAGCCGGATTCAAAGTCGGAGATGGAGTCGGAGATGGAGTCGGAACCAGAGTAATACGTACAGTGGAAAGTAAATATATTTTTTGGGTGAAATGTTGTTGTAGAACGTGCTGAAGACAATTTTCAAATAGTTCAAAAACCTTAGTCCGATCCGGATCCGGATCCGAAACCGGATCCCTGAGTAGCAATTTTTTTTTAAAAATTTTTTTTTAGGTGAAAACTTTATTGCCAGAAGAAAACGTACTGAACAATTTTCAAATGGTTCAGAAACCTTAGTCGAATCAGGAGCCGAAGCTGAAGTCGGAACTGGAGTAGGAGCCGGAGCTGAAGTCAGAGCCGGATCCGGATGGTACGCAAAAATATTTTTGGAGTGAAAAATTTAATGCCAGAAAAACGTGCTGAACAATTTCAAATAGTTCAGAAACCTTAGTCGGGTCCGGATGCGGATCCGGATCCGGATTATCGGATCAGATTCGGAGCCTTATCCTTGGTATAAATTTTTTTCAAGAGATAATTTTCTTAGATGAATAATTTATTCCAAAAGACTTGCTAATAGAACAATTTTCAAATGGTGCAGAATCCTTAATCAGATCGGATTCAGGATTCGGAGCCAGGTATGATTTTCGAAAAAGCCATTTTTGTGAAAAATTTATTGATAAAAGAAGTGCTGAACAATTTTCAAAATAGTGCAGAAACCTTAATCGAATCCGGAGCCGAGCCGAAGACTTCGGGCCGGAGCTGGAGCCGGAGGCGGAGCCGGGCCGGAGCCGGATCCCGGGTATTAATTTCATTCAAAAATATCTTTTTAGGGCGAAAATGTATTACCAGAAGACGTGTTAAACAATTTTCAATTGGTGCAGAAACCTTGGTCGGATCCGGAGCCAGGATCGGGCGAATGACGCTGAGCCGGGTGCTGGGTATGAATTTTTTTAAGAAATATTTTTAGGTGAAAAATTCATTGAGAAAGGAGATGTGCTGAACAATTTTCCAATAGTGCAGGAACCTTTGCATTAGTCGGATCCGGAGCAGGATCCGGAGTCGAATCCGGAAAATGTCACGCGCCGATATTTTCAAGAAATATTTTTAGGAGGCGAAAAATGTGTTGCCAGAAGACTTGCTGACTAATTTTCAAATAGTTCAAAAACCTTAGTCGGATCGGATCGGAGTTAAGAACCGGATCCTGTTTATAAATTTTTCCAAAATATTTTTAGATGAAAGAGTATTATTGCCGGAAAGACGGCATATAGAGACAATGTTCAAATAGTGCCGAAACCTTAGTTGGGGATCCGGATCGAGGTCGGAAACGGAGCCGGATTCTGGGTATAATTTTGTTACTATAAATATTTTTTTTTTTTGGTGAAAAGTTTATTACCAGAAGACGTTGCTAAAATTTTCAAATAGTGCAGAAACCTTAGTCTGATCCAGCGCCGGATCGCCGCAGCCGGGGTATGAAACGGAACCGGATTCTGGGATAAATTTTTCAAAATATTTTGGCACGTGAAAATTTGCCAGAAAGTACTGTACAATTCTCAAACAGTGCAGAAACTGTAGTCGGAGTGAGCCGGAGCCGGAGAAAAATAATAATTATTTTCTTTTGGGTTTGTAAAAATATATCAAAGGCTTGAATTGATTCAATTGAAAAATATATATATATATATATATATATATATATATATATATATATATAACATATATATATATATATATATATATATATATATATATATCTGCAACCTTTACTATATTAACTCATAACGCTATATGCTATATAACAACATATACCGCCAACCCAATAGCAACAACGCCTTAATATATATATATTATCTTATTATATAATAATATATGTATAGCCTTATAGTATGTATGCATAACTTATGTATATGTAGTGTATACGTAACTTGTGTAGTAGTATGCCAGCAGCGCCAGCTGCTCAACTGCTGCGCCATAATATGCCAACCATATGCTGCAACAGCAGCCTTAATGTATGCCATGTAGCGCGCCAGCAACCAGTAATATATGCCAGCAGCCAGCCGCAGCCAGCAGCAGCAGCCAGCGCAGTAATGCTGCTCATGGCGCCAGCCAGCATATGCCAGCCAACCTTCTTCCCATGGCACTGGCTGCCAACTTGTAGCATATGAAGTAATATATGTAACCAGCCAGCCTTAATATCTTCTTCTTAACAGTAATAATATATATATATAACTGTATATATATATAATATATATGTATATATAATAATATATATATATATAAATATATATATATATATATATATATATCATATATATATATATATATATATAATAACTATATAATATATATAATATTTTTTTTCTATATAATAATAATATGTATAATAATAATAATCTTTCCTATATATAATAATATAATAATAATAATAATATATAATATATGAAATAATATATATATATTAATAATATATATTATATATATTAATAATATATATAATATATATATATAATAGCATGTAACAATAATAGCAACAACAATAATATGTAATATAATAATAATAATATATATAATAATATATCATAATAACATAACTAACCAATATGTATGCTGTAATATATATATATGTTTATGTATGTAATAACCAATATATGTAATAACATATGCACCAACATAGCCAGCCCAGCCCAGCCAGCCAGCAGCCAGCCAGCCCAGCGCAGCCAGCAACCAGCTGTAGCAACCAGCCAGCCAGCCCAGCCACCATCGCTGCAGCCTTATGTATGCCAGCAATAATAACCAATAATATATCATAATATATATATATGAAATATACAGCAGCCAATAATAACATATATATATAATAATATGTATATATATAACCAACATGTATATATAATATATAACTTATGTATAATATGCATATATATATAATAATAATATAACTAATATATGTATATATGTATATGAAGTAATATATATATATATAATAACTAATATAATATATATATATATATAATAACAACTATAACTCTTTCTTTCTTATATACAACAATAATATATATAGCATATATAACATATATATATATATATATATATGGATGATATGAAATAATCAGAGGTTGGGTGAGGTAGCAAGGGATGGTGTTAGGGTAATGGAGAATGAATGGAAGAGAGGAGAGGGTGCCCTACCTATTATATATGCCGGATGATTTAGTTTAGTGTGTAGATCTCTCAAATACCTTTGGGAGGATTGGTAGAGAAATTTGGCCGGGTGTGTAAGGAGTTGTAGTAAACGTGAATAGGGGATTGGGTTATCGTTTTGAGTGGGGATGACAGTTCTCTGTCTGAGATTATGTTAGATGGTGAGTAGCTAGAACAAATGTCTGAGTTCAAATATTTAGGATATATAGTGGTAAATGAAAAGGGAACGGATGATGCAGGAGAATGTAGTATGAAAGTTGTGAATGGAAGGAAGATGGCCAGTGCAATTAAATCCCCCTTGAGTGGATGCAAAGGGAATAAGTCTGGAGTGTGCTAGGGTCTTACATGACAGTATGCTATTAACTGTGCTAATGTAGTAGTAGACTATGGTCTGGAATAAGAGATTACGAATATAAAAGGACAGATATAGAACTTCTGCTAGGGCTACACGGCATTTTGATGGAGTTGCTCTGGGTTACACAGGAGCAACCAGCAAAGTCAAGAAACCCACGCCAACATGGGCGCAAGATACTTGTTGCGATAGAATTTACGCGAATAATAAGACGATGAAAAATTTCACTCGCGCCGGGACTCGAACAATCGACAACAACGTCGCCGTTAGACAATGTACAGGATGCTCCACTAGTCCGAGTCTGCCACTCCAGAAAAAGAAGGTGTCTCTCTAGGAACAGTTTTCAAGTCTCCTGCTTCGATATCACTTCTTTGAAACTCGGTACTTATCTGCTTTTAACCCACTACTGGGGCTACACAGCATTCTGCTAGTTTGCTCCGGTTTACAGGAGAAACCAACCAAAGTCAGGGCCACGCCGGCATGGGAACATCATTCTTGTTGTTGCGATAAATTTGCAATACTAAGACGAATAAAAATTTCACTCGCGCCAGGTTTCAAACCATCGTACGACAACAGCACGTCGCCGGTGAGCAATGTACATTAGACTCACCACTAGTCCGATCCACCTCCCAAAAAGAAGGCATCTCGGAATTTTTCAAATCTTCTGCTTCGATATCACTGCTTTGAAACTCCGATACTTATTTAAATCCACAGAGGGATGGTTGGAACTCCTTCTGGGGCCACACGGCATTCTACTAGGGTGCTCCTGGGTGCAGGAGCAGCCGACCAAAGTCAAGGAACGCCGACATGCGCAAAACATGCTTGTTGCGACAAATTTGCAATAATAAGACGAAAACATTTCATTCGCGCCAGGACTCGAACCACCGACAACAGCGTCGCCGTTAGACAATGTACAGGAGGCTCTACCACTAGTCCAATCCGCCTGCCCAAAAAATAAGACATCTTGGAAGTTTTCAAATACCCTGCTTCGATATCACTACTTTGAAACTCGATACTTATTTAAATTCAAAGAAGGGTGATTGAGAGGAAACCCCTACTGGGGCTACACGGCATTCTACTGGGGTGCTCCTGGGTTACAGGAGCAACCGACCATAGTCAAAGAACGCCGACATGCGCACAACATGCTTGTTGCCACAAATTTGCAATAATAAGACGAAAAAAATTCACTCACGCCAGGACTCGAACCATCGACAACAGCGTTGCCGTTAGACAATGTACAGTAGGCTCTACCACTAGCCCAATCCGCCTGCCCAAAAAAATAAGTCATCTTGGAAGTTTTCAAATCTCCTGCTTTGATATCCCACCGCTTTGAAACTCGCTACTTATTTAAATCCACAGAAGGGTGGTTGGAACCCCTTCTGGGGCTACGCGGCATTCTCAGGGTTGCTCATGGGTTACAGGAGCAACCACCGCCAAGAATCAAGGGAACGCCGAAAAGCGCAGAAAATGTTTGTTGCCGCAAATTAGCAATAATAAGACGAAAAATTTCACTCGTGCCAGGACTTGAACCATCGACAACAGCGTCGCCGTTAGACAATGTACATTAGGCTCTACCACTAGTCCGATCCGCCTCCCCAAAAGGCATCTCGGAAATTTTCAAAATCTACTGATTCGATATCACTGCTCTGAAACTCACTCTATTTATTTAAATCTACGGAAGGGTGGGTTTGAACCCCTTCTGGGGCTACACAGCATTCTTCAGGGTGCTCATGGGGTTACAGGAGCAACAGACCAAAGTCCAAGGATCGACGACATGCGCACAACATGCTTGTTGAGACAAATTTACAATAATACGAAGAAAAAATTCACTCGTGCCAGGACTCGAACCATCGACAACAGCTTCACCGTTAGACAATGTACAGCCACTAGCCGATCCGCCTTCCCTAAAAGGAAGGCATCTCGAGATTTTCCGTCTCCTGCGCTTCGATATCACTGTTGGAAACTCACGATACTTATTTTAAATCCACAGAGGTGGTTGGAACCCCTTCTGGGGCTACTCGGCATTCAAGGGGTGCTCATGGGTTACAGAAAGCAACAGACCAAAGTCAAGGATCGACGACATGCACACTCTGCTTGTTACGACAAATTTGCAATAATAAGACGAAAAAAAAATTCACTCGCGCCAAGGACTCGAACCATCGACAACAGCGTCGCCGTTAGACAATGAACAGTAGGCTCTACCACGGTCGATCCGCCTCCCAAAAGAAGGCATCACGAAACAGTTTTCAAGTCACCTACTTCGACATCACTGCTTTGAAACTCTGAACTTATTTAAATCAATAAAATATTACAAATAGGAATCCATATATATATATATATATATATATAATAATATATATATATATATATATATATATATATGTATATAATATATATATATATATAATAATATATATATATATATAACATATATATATAATATATATAACATATATATATATATATATATATATATATATGTAATAACTTATATATATATAACAATAATATATATATATGAGGAATAAAGAGTTTTTTATCGTCTAAAGACAGAAAAGGGATTTTCCAAATGTTTATTTGTGTTTTTCAAGCATTTCATTTTTCCCTTACATGAGATATAAAAAAATTCATTAAAAAAACGAAAACAGATTTTTTTCTTCAAATTTGCTACCAAGCTCACATATAAACGTGTAAACAAACTGACGTTTATATTAAATGTTTTGGTAGAACGTAAGGTGGTGTCAACCATGGTTGACTATTCTCTGTTTAAAAATTTTGAAAGTACTTTTCAGAGATTGTAAAAAAAAATTTTTAAAAAACAAATTTTCAAATAAGGTTTCTAAATAAAATGTATTGCCACACTAAATTGGAGTATTTTAGTGCAAAAACAATTGAAATATCTTGAAAATTAAAGATTTTATGACAGTTTTTGTGGAAATTCCAAAAAAAAAAAATTCCTCTCTTCACCCTAAAACTGTTCAAAAACGAACAGTTTTTTTTGTTTGTTTTTTTCATAAAATTAAAGATATCATAGTTGTTCATCAAAAAAACATTTACTTTTATCGGTTTGGAATAGTTGAGGTTTTGCTATGAAGTCTCCCCTTAAGTGGGAACTCGTCGTAGTCAGAAAAATCCACTCTAGGGATTCACGAGACTACTACGGACTCTCATTGTGGTATCTCGAAAATGTGGGATTCATACCCTGGGCCAGGTTCACAACCATATTCCCTCA
>JABUQX010142695.1:27500-29399 GCA_015478945.1 Trachelipus rathkii
TATATATATATATATAATATATATATATTTATATAGTATATATATCAACATGTGTAGCCTTAATAATATGTATATACAGCATATAATATAACATAATATAATAACCAATATATCTAGAAATAATATGTAATAATATATATATATAAATATATATATATATATATATATATATATATATATATATATATATATAATATATATATATGTATAATAACTTCTTCTTCTTCTTCAAATATACTCCCTTAATAATATGTATATATATATATATGTGCTTATAACATATAATATATATATATATGTATGAAATATAACATAATATATATGCTTAATATATATATATATATATATATATATTTGCTAATATACAATATATATATATATGTATATATATACTGCTGCTGCTTAACAACCTTAACTTAACGCCGCCTGCTGCCTATATGCTGTAATATACCAATATATATATACAGTGACGTATCCAGGGGGTTTTTCGGGGGCCAGACAAAAATCGTTATCTTATATATAGTATATATATATATGTATATATAACCATACATACTTATATGCTACTATATACTGTATATATATATATATATATATATATATCTATAACTTATAATATGCCCAGCAACCCAGCAACTGCAGCCAGCATAACAATATGTATATGCTGCTATATATGCTATGTATATGGAAATAACAATAGTAATACAGTAATAGCCAGCCAGCCAACCAGCAGCCAATATGCCAGCAGCCTTCAAATATGTATGCCAGCCAATAATACAACAATAACCAATAGCAACTATATATAATAGCAATAATATACATATATATCATACCTTTGTATGTATATATAACAACCAATATATGTATATAATATATAAGCCAACAACAGCGCCAACAGCAACCAGCAGCAATAACCAACCGCCATATATATAGTAATATGTATAATGTATATATAATGATTTGTATATACTAAATAAATAATAACACAAGCTATTTGTAATATATATATATATCTATATTTTACAATATATATATATATATATATATGTATATATATATATATAATAACTTAACTATATTTCTTTATATATATATATAATATATATATAGCGTAGCAACAACAACCCTTATATCATAGCCTTAATAACCAATAATAACAACATAACAATATGTATATGTATATATATATATGTTATAATATATATATATATATATATATATTATATATATATATATATATATAACTCATATATATATATTATAACATATATATCTATAGCATACTCTTAATATATATATATATATATATATATATATATATATATCACATAATTATATATATAAATTTCTAAGAAAAATGGGAATGAATTTCTATAAATTACTAACATCATCTAAACTAAATTGTTAACTTTTTAATCGCCAGGGCATGAGGTGAGCAAAGTCCGAGATAACATCTTTAGTTTTTATGTCAGCGTATTTCAATGTATGTAGAGGAGGCAAATCAAGTTAGTCTTTCATCTCAATAGTATTTCTCAAGTTGGTTTCAGAAGTCCCTAATGCTTCTTTCTACTTAAACAGTAGACACGGGTAAAATTGCCAGTATTTTTAACCAAGATGTAAATATTTGGAAATTGTGACTGTGAACAAGAAACTTGAATCCCGTCTATTGATGTTTTTGTTTTTGGACGATCTGTGTGTGCTGTGATGCCATTTCAACTTCCATAAATCCCATTCTGCTTTTTACTAAATCTTCTATTAGACTTTAGATCTTCATTGTAAATATTATTTTTAATCTTTTTATATCTTCTCCATGGCACATACACCTGTTTCGGTATGACAAATGCAAGAAGATATAATTCTTTATAGTTTTTAAGCTTTCTTTCCCCTGATAACACCCTG
>JABUQX010142696.1:0-2500 GCA_015478945.1 Trachelipus rathkii
ATATACGAGATAAAAATTAATGATAATCTGCATATAATTTAAAGTAACATATATATATGAAGGTATATATATATATATATATATATATATATATATACATATATATATATATATTATTATATATATATATATATATTATATATATATATATATATATTATATATATATATTTATATATATATATATATATATATATATATATATATATATATATATATATATATATATATATATATACATATATATATATATATATATATATATATATATTATATTATATTATATATATATATATATATATATATATATATATATATATATATATATATATATATATATATATATATATATATATATTATTATTTATATAAATATATATATATATATATATATATATATATATATATATGTACAGCATATTTCACTTTAAATCATTTCAACGGGTCTTTAACTTGTGATATATATCACGTAAAGTAATAAAAATATTTTCTCTTTCTCCGTATTACATATTTTATTGAAGCAATAAATACTATTAGCATATATATATATATATATATATATATATATATATATATGAAACTATGAGTGATATAGTATTATATATATATGTTATATATATATATATATATATATATATATATATTAATATATATATATATATATAGTATATATATATATATATATATATATATATATATATATATATATATATATATATATATATATATATATAATTTATTTATGAAACTACTTGTACGTGTAGTGTTATATTTACTTGTTATTAAAAGCCCTTGGAATATTGAAAACTGGACACTTAGAAAATTTATACTTTAGTTGCATATAAAATATTTAAAAGAACTCTACAAATATATATACATTGATAACTAGCTTTCACTGACACGCGAGGTCTCTTCAGGTTATGGCAAATTACTTATTATGAAGTTCGCAGGATGGAAGATCAATTTAGTTGGTTTTTATTTTCTTCGCTGTGCTATTGAAAAAGTTTGATGATTTTAGGTATTCATTGAGAATAAATCCATCATAACCTCACCAGGTTATATGTTATAATTTTCACTATTATATATACAAAATGACTTCATGAGAATAACTGTGGGCAAAATGTGTGCAAAAAGGGCCTCCTACTACTATTGTTGATATTGATAGAGTGGCCTGTGTTACGCCTATGACTTGTTAAAGCTGAATTTATGCTGTCCTTGTGCAGGTCATCTGTATGTTGATTTTTTCTTCTTTGCAAATCTATGGTTTCACCTATATATGTTTTATTGCAAGTATTGCAGGGGATGTGATATATACAGCTTTGGGGGAGATTTTCTTTTCGTTTTGGGGGTTTGAGAATGTTTTTTAAGGTGATGTTATTTGATGGAATGAGGGTAATATTTTTTGGTAATACTTGTTTTAACGAATATAATGGTAATTGAGGAATTGGTAAAAAGGAGGTGTTGCTATTTTTCGGGGGAAAGGTGCTATAGTACCTCTTTTTTGCTTTGTTAAATGCTTTTGTGATGAAAAACTCAGGATAGTAAAGTGATTTGAAAGTATTGTGGATGTATTTAGTTTCTTGTGCTAGAAGAGGGGGAGAGCATATACGAAAGGCACGGAGAAATAGAGATGACAGAACAGCTAATTTTGTGTTTGGGGAATGATTAGATAGCCAATGTATATAGTTTGGTGCGAATGTTGGTTTTCTATATATAGTAAATTGCAAGTGATTGTTATTCCATGTGATTAAGGTATCGAGGAAGGGGATAGAGTTGTTGGAAGGCATTTCTATCGTATACTGAACTGAAGGATGAATAGAGTTAATATAGTTTAGGACATCATTAGGGTTGGTGTTGTGAGGGAGGGAGACAAAAATGTCATCTACATATCTAATCCATAAACTATTGTTTAATAAAGGGTGGGGTAAAATATGATAAAATTCTGTTAGTTCCATATATATGTTACTGAGTATGGGAGACAGTGGGGATCCCATACTCAGGCCGAAAGTTTGTTTGTAATATTTGCCATTAAAATGAAAGAAGTTATGTTGTAATGAGAGATTGGCCTTCCCGTTTCATATATTAAAACAGCTCATTAATCTCTCATTACAACATAACTTCTTTCATTTTAATGGCAAATATTACAAACAAACTTTCGGCCTGAGTATGGGATCCCCACTGTCTCCCATACTCAGTAACATATATATGGAACTAACAGAATTTTATCATATTTTACCCCACCCTTTATTAAACAATAGTTTATGGATTAGATATGTAGATGACATTTTTGTCTCCCTCCCTCACAACACCAACCCTAATGATGTCCTAAACTATATTAACTCTATTCATCCTTCAGTTCAGTATACGATAGAAATGCCTTCCAACAACTCTATCCCCTTCCTCGATACCTTAATCACATGGAATAACAATTACTTGCAATTTACTATATATAGAAAACCAACATTCGCACCAAACAAAGCAAAACAGAGGTAGAAAAGATT
>JABUQX010142696.1:20000-22500 GCA_015478945.1 Trachelipus rathkii
ATTTATAATAATATTGAAACTAACAATAAAACTAATACAATTAATAATAATAATAATAATAATAATAATAATAATAATAATAATAATAATAATAATAATAATAATAATAATAATAATAATAATAATAATAATAATAATAATAATACCATTAACAATTATATAACAATAACCATAATATGATAATACTTAGACTAAAAATAATACCATTAACAATTATTTAGCAATAATCATAATAATAATAATCATAATAATAATAATAATGATGATGATGATGATGATGATGATGATGATGATGATGATGATGATGATGATGATGATGACATTAGTAATAACAATATTTATAATAATAATATTAATAATAACAATAAGTATTTCAACAAGAGGAATAATAATATTAATATTACAATTTTGCAATATTGCAATATTCATAACATTAACTCATCATAAACAATATCGTTTTTAATAACGAGGAAAACTATAATAACAACATTAATAAGTTATTGGTAATTATCACCATTTGTTGTTGAAACCAAATTTAAGGAAGGTAGAAATGTATGCGTTAGTATTTTGGCAATAAGAAGTTTTTAATATTTCTATGAAAGGACACGAGGGTAGGTAACTCCAGAACATATTTAGGGAGATTATTCCATTCATCTATAACTTTATAAGAGATGAACCTTCGAGATTTTGTTAGGATGAATTTTGCTTGCTTAGGGTATTGGAATTTGTGCTAAGGAGATTATATTTCATCACTGTTTGGTTCTGCACAATCATGTTAGACAAAAGTTAATTTGCAGTTTCATTTATGACTTTAAATATGTGATTACCTACTGTAAGGGTGTAGATATCATAAAGTTTTAACTTTTAACATGGACAAATTTTTGAATAGTGAGGTTGTGTGTGTTCTCAGACCCCAGACTTAACACTTTCAATTGCCGTGTATCCCAACATGTCGACCTTTAATTTGGTCATGGATATTGTTTTCTTTCAGACTCTGGTGGGTATCGGTAGGCCTCTGGCCTTAGTAGACCAGACGAAAATTTAAAAAGAAATTTTTTTTTGTTTGTTTTTTTAACGTCTTGTATTTTAAAATGTTTTTTTTTCCAACGTTTCATAACCCTTCACAAATTTCTGGAAATGAACCAAGGCTGAGGAACTGGTGGTTCTTTTGTCAACTTCATCATTACTGCAAATGAACTTGCTTCTTTTGAATAGTCTGAATAAGTAGTAATGTTCAAACTTCCTTCCTTCATTCCTTCATTCCTTCATTACTTCATTCTACATCCTACTCCTACATTCCTATTCCTACTTCATTCCTACTACTACTGAAAACTTCTTATTCGTATGTAATTCCTTTATCAAGTTCATCTTCATTTCTTTTCAACTCTATTATTTTCCCAGTATCTTTTCACATATTTAAAAAAATTACGTTTTCTATAACCATTTCCATTCTCCCTAACAACTACCTCCTCCTTGTTCTAAATTTCAGTTTCACATCTTTCATTTTGAATTTAATCAATCAATCAATCAATCAATCAATCAATCAATCAATCAATCAATCAATCAATCAATCAATCAATCAATCAATCAATCAATCAATCAATCAATCAATCAATCAATCAATCAATCAATCAATCAATCAATCAATCAATCAATCAATCAATCAATCAATCAATCAATCAATCAATCAATCAATCAATCAATCAATCAATCAATCAATCAATCAATCAATCAATCAATCAATCAATCAATCAATCAATCAATCAATCAATCAATCAATCAATCAATCAATCAATCAATCAATCAATCAATCAATCAATCAATCAATCAATCAATCAATCAATCAATCAATCAATCAATCAATCAATCAATCAATCAATCAATCAATCAATCAATCAATCAATCAATCAATCAATCAATCAATCAATCAATCAATCAATCAATCAATCAATCAATCAATCAATCTATCTATTTCAATTTTCAAATTATGGTTTGTAGTTCTCGTTAATATTTTTATGGTCCTGAATTTAGTATTTTGTAATTTACTTAATATGGTCTTACAATATTTTTTGACAATTTCCTTAAATTGAAGTGCGAATTGGTATCCTTGTGGTAGTGGTAGTGGTAGTGGTAGTGGTAGTGGTAGTGGTAGTGGTAGTGGTAGTGGTAATGGTTGTCACAAAAAGTAATAGGAATAATTAGTTCCTTGATTTAGATATTAGCTTCTATGTAGTTTTTATTATTATTATTATTATTATTATTATTATTATTATTATTATTATTATTATTATTATTATTATTATTATTATTTATATTATTATTACTATTATTATTATATTATTATTATTATTATTATTATTATTATTATTATTATTATTATTTTTATTATTATTATTATTATTATTATTATTATTATTATTATTATTATTATTATTATTATTATTATTATTATTATTATTATTATTATTATTATTATTATTATTATTATCTAAAATACTTT
>JABUQX010142696.1:32500-37500 GCA_015478945.1 Trachelipus rathkii
TGTCAAGTGACAAGGAGTTACTTAACCTGCTGGTAGGCAAATTAAAAAAAAAAACAGTCGCCCTAGTGATGGGCGTACTAGCCCCCATACTAAGTTCAATAACTTCGACCATTTCAAAATTTTCAATAAAATATTTTTAATTCCATGATATCTTCAAATTAAAAAAGAAAAGAAAATTGTTTAACTAAATCTTGCATCAATGATATTATGAAGCATGTAGTGTACATATGTACACTACATATGTATTGTATATATGTACGCTTTACTAAAATTCACTTTATACTTTTGATGTAGCAGCAGAAAATCATTTACTAAGTTGAACTAGCTCCTATTTCCAATATATATATATATATATATATATATATATATATATATATATATATATATATTATTATATATTATATATATATATACATATTATATATTATATATATATATTATATATTATTATTATTATATATATATATATATTATATATATTATTATTATTATTATTATGATTTTATATATATAGATAGATATATATATATAGATATATATATTATTATTATTATATTATTATATATATACATATTATTATTATTATTATATATATTATTATTACATACATATATTATTATTACATATATTATTGTTATTAATATATAGTTATTATTAGTTGGTTATTACATATATGTATATATATTATTAATATATATTATTATTATTATTATTACATATATTATTATTATTATTATTATTATTATATATTATTATTATTATTATTATTATTATTATTATTATATATATATATACATATATATTGGAAAGAATCGAATTAGAGCAGATGTCCGGTACGTTGTTTAATTATGAAGCGTTGAGGCTGGTTGAAATCCAGCAACGAGAGAAATTTTTCTTCGTCTTATTGTGCAAATTTGTGCAACAAGCTCAGCAGTGTCCCATGTCGCGTTGCTTGACTTTGGTTGGTTGCTCCTGTAACCCTGGAGCAACCCAGCAGAATGCCGTGTAGCCCTAATAGGGGTCGTCCAAGCACTTCTATAATATAGATAGAGTATATGAGGGTATGTATATGTTATATATATATATATATGTTTTATTTGTTGCTATATATATATATATAGCAGAAAGAAGAGTTATATATGTTATTATATATATATATATATATATAAATATATATATATATATATATATATATATATATATATGAGAGAATATATATATATATATATATTATAATTATTGTTATTATTGTTATTACATATATATGATATAAATTATATATTTATATAGATATACATATATATGTTAGAGTATATATATTATACATATATTATATACATATAGTTATTATTATATTAATATAAACTCGTGTGATGCTCTTCTTATTGTGAAAATTGGTTTTAGTATTATTATTATTATATATTATTATTACATATATTATTAATAAGAAGAGCAGCATATATATATATTATAGATATATATATATATATATATATATATGTTATTATTATTATTATTGTATAATCAGGTACCTTTATACATATATTTAATTATTTATATTACTTATGATTGTCTGGGGGAAGAAGAGTTATTATATTATACATATATTATTATTATTATTATATACATATTATTATTATGTACATATATTATTGGCTATATATGTATCAGGGGCGTATACATAGGGTAGGCAGGGTAGGTAGCTCCTACCCAATATTTTTGAGTCTTTTTAATAGAATAAATTAAATGGTAAAGTTAACTAAATTATTAAAATTTTATATGAAAGTGTAAAAAAGACTGATTTATAAAATAAATTTAAAGAAAATCAACTACTTTAGTAATAACAATTATAATAATTAAATTCATTTGGAAATTTTCCTTCCTACCCTAGACTTAAAAGTAAAACTCAAAGCCATGGGCGTACGTAGATTCTTCATATTTCATATAAAATATATAGGACCAAGCGTCATACCTTGCTTTTCGAGCGAAAAAATACGCGAAATTCGCGAGTACGAAACTTTCGTTCACCGTACGAATATATTTGAAAATTTTTTTGAATCTCTCTCTCTCTCTCTCTCTCTCTCTCTATATATATATATATATATATATTATACATATATATATGCTATATTATATATATATATATATATATATATATATATATATATATATATATATTATATATATATATATATATATATATATATATATATATAGCTATCACCCAATTATAACCTCTCATGCACACTGATATATACATATTATATGTTATTGTTGCTAAGGTTATTGCTAGTTATTATGATATAGAGCAGCAGATATATAGTTATTATATTAGCATATACATATTATATACATATATATGATATTATTATATTATTATTATATATATATATACATATATATATGTATATATTATATATATATATTACATATAACCCTTTCTCTCTTATATATATATATATATATGTTATTATTATTATTATTATTATTATTATTATATATATATTATATATATATATATATATATATATATTATATATATATATATATATATTATTATATATATATATATATATATATTATATTATATATATATATATTATTATTATTATTATTATTATTATTTATATTATTATAATATATATATATATAGAAAGAGCATATTATTATTATTATTATATATTATTATTATTATTATTATTATTATTATATATATACATATATATTATTATTATTACATATTATTATTATTATTATATATGTCATCTGCCATCTACATCTTACATCCGCTCCCAGGAAGGCTCATTATGAGCCTGTCAGCACGGCTAACCTCTTCTTCCACTCCCTTCTATCTTCCAAGACCCGTTCTTCGATCAGCTGAATCATAGATGGCATTTGATGTCTTCTCAGCGAATCTTCTACGGAGTCCTTCCATTTCTTCCGTGGTCTTCCCCTTGGTCTGCCTCCTTCCGGTCTCCAGTCCCACCTCCTCCTGGCCACCCTGCCACGCTCCATCCTTTCCAAATGTCCCCACCACCTTAGTCTTGCTACATCTACTTTGTTAATAATAGGTATTACTCCTATACCTTCTCTAATTCTTTCGTTTCTAACTCTGTCCCTCCTGGTCTTTCCGGCCATCGCTCTCAATACATTCATTTCAGCAGTCTGCACTCTGCTCTCCTCTCTTGTTGTCATACTCCATGTTTCCGCCCCATACAGAAGAACCGGTGTTAAAATACTCTCGAAAATTATCTTCTTCACCTCCCCTCCAATCTCATTATCCCTGATGATAGGATACAAAGCTCTAACTGTTCTCCCGTACTTATCAATTCTGCTCGCAATCTCCAAGGCACTTCCTCCTTCTCTACCAAACATTCCCCCCAGGTACTTGTATTTCTCTACGTTTTTAATCACAACACCATCCACCTCCACCACCAACTCTTCTCCCTCCTCTCTACTAACTATCATAATTTCTGTTTTATCTACGTTCATGCACAGGCCCGCTTCTCTCAGTTTACTATCAAAAGCCAACACCACCCTCCTCAGTTTATCTCCGTCTTCACTCCAGCACGCCAGGTCATCCGCATAAGCCATCACATCTCCATCCAAGTCATCCACCTCCTCCCTCACTGCCCTAATTACCACATCCAAATATGCTACAAACAGAATTGGTGACAATACACTTCCCTGCTTAACGCCAGCTCCCACCTCAAACCATTTCTCGTTTTCATATCCCGTTCTTACATTACATTTGTCATTTTTATACATACTCTCCAAAGCCTTTCTTAAGTAACCACCCACTCCGTAATCTCTCTCTAAAACCTCGAACAATTTCTTCCTAGGTACCGAATCGAATGCCTTTCTCAGATCTATAAATGCGATGTATGCCTTTTTGTTGTATTCTATTATCTTTTCCGTTATCATTCTCAGGGCGAACATAAGATCTGTGGTGCTTCTATTCGCCCTGTACCCATACTGCTCCTCTCCAAGTCTGGGTTCCACAATTGCCCTCACTCTTCTTTCAAGTATCCTTTCGTATACTTTTGCCAGATGGTCCAATAACGAAATACCTCTGTAATTATTACATTCACCCACATCTCCCTTTCCTTTATATATTGGTATAATGATGGTTTTTCCCCATCCCTCTGGAACCTCACTTTCTCTCCAGCACTTGTTGATAAACTTCAACACTGCTTCCTTCACACACTCTCCTCCCTCTTTTATTAATTCTATGGGCAATCCATCTTCTCCCGGGGCCCTTCCATTGTTCATTTTCCTTAAGGCCTCCTCCAGCTCTTCCCTGGTAATTACCCCTGCTTCCTCCCCTGGTCTCACTTCTTCTAACTGCTCCTCCATTTCCTCACCCTCCTCACCCAGAAGTTTTCCAAAATATTCTGTCCATCTCTTATTTATATCTTCCGGTCTTATTAACACTTCTCCCTGTTCATCCTTTATGCTCGCTACTTTTTTCTTCGATCCCCGATAAGTCTTTGCTAATCGGAAGATTTTCTTCCTTCCTCCCCTCACGTCCTCCCTCAGCTCCTCCGCTACAATTTTTGCTGCCTCCCTCTTTGCTCTTCTTTTCACACTCTCCGCCGTGTTTCTGGCCACCACATACAGAGCTCTTGACTGAGCCGTTCTGTCTCTTAGCCACTCTCTCATTTTTACTGTCTTCTCCTTCACCACTCCTCTAACCTCTTCATTCCACCATCGCGTATGTCTTTTTCGCGTTCCTCCTATCCATCTTCTTCCTAGGGTTTCTTCTGCTGCTTTCATCACTACATTCCGAATGTCATCCACTATCTCCGCATTCATCATCTGTTCCATATTTACATTCAATCTTCCTTCATATTCTTGCCTCTTTCCCTGCTCTTTCAGTACCTCCATTTTAATCACGCTCCTTTTCTCCCCCGCCTGCAATCTCTCCGCCTTCATTCTTAAATCCGCCACCAACAATCTGTGATCAGAGTCCATAGACACTCCCGGCAATACCTTTACAT
>JABUQX010142696.1:45000-49922 GCA_015478945.1 Trachelipus rathkii
AGATCAAAATACAAGTGACGTCACCCAAGTAAAACTACGTGCTGGCGAACTCCCAAGTCAACTCCTATCTCGTTTGAGGGAGGCCATTGGTGAAGACACAGCACAAAATCTCCTCAATAGAGAGCCTGCTTTGGTGAAAGAATTTT
Organism: Trachelipus rathkii; assembly: GCA_015478945.1. Classification (NCBI taxonomy): domain Eukaryota; kingdom Metazoa; phylum Arthropoda; class Malacostraca; order Isopoda; family Trachelipodidae; genus Trachelipus; species Trachelipus rathkii. The sequence continues at coordinate 45,147 of JABUQX010142696.1, forward strand.
TTCTAAAAGCCTACCTCAACGGTATATGAACATCTCCACAAAATCTCCTCATGTGTAAGTATACACACCCGCATACATGGCCAACGCTGTGTACGAAATCGAAAGTTAGAAAATAAACACAAATTAGAAAAAAATAGAGACCATGTGGCGGCAACACCACCTCCTCGCCACCCTCCTGAAAAATTTAGTTCACACAACAAAAAGAAAAAAAAAAGAAGCAGCCTCTCACCCAAGCTTCTCCAAAACCCCTTTCCCCCATCCAAAGTGGAAAATATAAATCCCATTAGAAATAAAAATAAAATTGAAAATATTGATCGAATAAAGAAAAACTCTATCAATGAACCATATTCAAGTCATAAAAATGGACAAGGAATGCATGATCCTTTTTGCTTAAAGAACTCAAAAAATAAAAAAAATAGTGAAAATTGGTCCGATATTTCAAAACAATAACAAAAATAGAAAAAAAATTACTACTACTACTACTACTACTACTAATAATAATAATAATAATAATAATAATAATAATAATAATAATAATAATAATAATAATAATAATAATAATAATAATAATAATAATAATAATAATAATAATAATAATAATAATAGTAGTAATGGTGATAATAATAATAATAATAATAATAAAAATAAAAATAAAAATAAAAATAATAAAAATGAAAAAAAACAATAGTGATAAATATGCAGACATTGGAAATGAACAATAAAATTGAAAAAAAATTGTGATTCCTATGTAGAAAAAAATTGTGATACAATGAAAAGACCAACGTAAAATCTTTCTGTAAGGCATAGCATGCGCCATCTTTTGTTAAAAATAACAACTAAAATTCAGATAAAAATAATCAAGTTAAAAATGCTAAAAATCATACAAATGTTATATCAAAAATAAAGCCAAAATCGGCAAAAATGTAAAACAAAGGTTTCCAAAAATTGGTAAGGTGTTTTATCTTATATTTATATTATCTCCTGTTGCATGAAAATTATACATTCATTTATATCTAATAATTATTATAGACTAGCCATGAAAAGATTTTTATAGCCAAAATTTCAAAACGGCCAACAGACGCAAACCGTTGAGTTGCCATCAATCGCTATCTAAAATAAATATGCAAACTGCCCAAAATATTATTTCGTAAAGATCAAAATAAATAAATAATAAATTTAAAATGAAAGTTACTTCATAATTTAGTAATAAATTCAATTAAAAATTCATAAAAGTTGTTACTAAAATGTATGATAAATAAATATTTCAAACTAATTTATTTAAAAATGACTCTTTACATTCTGGTGAGACTTCACGGCAACTTTCGAACAGGCAATACCGTTATTTCAGCTGACGAGTCGGAATGACGGGGTAGCTTGTGGAAAGGAAGCGAAAGATATCTACGCCAATGATGTATAAAGCCAACCGAACAAAAAAAAAAAAAAGAGAGAGAGAAAGAAATTTGTGGAGGCAAGGGTATGAAGGCAGCTCTGATTCCGGATAAAGAGTAGCTGAATTGCCACGTCTCCAAGAATTTCAAAATCTTTTTTTTTTCTTATATCAACATAAAATTAAATACCATCTTTTCCATCAATAATTAGTCATCCAAAAATAACTATTATATTAATGAATAATTACGATCTTATTAAAAATTAAAAATTTTCTTCGGATGAGCGGTCTGTTTTGCATGAAGCTATGTATTCTATTTTATTGCCTTTTCAAAATTTGAAAGTTCGGGGAAGAGACCTCTTTTGGTACAATCCCACGAACGAATAGAAAACGGAATTAGAATGGCTTACAATTGTTTCTAAAAATATACTGACTTTATATATAGAGGAAATTAAGCATTTTTAATATTATTTCGTAAAGCAATTACATATAATAAAGATATTCCATATTTTAGAGAAAAATTATATATTTGTTTTCTATCAAAGATGATTAAAAATTTATTAAAATAAACAATTGTCAAAGCTACGAAACCCTCTGACGGGACTTGCTATAACTATATAATTGTTCTTGTAAAAGCTAGCGACGCGCCATAGCGTAGAAAGAAATGCAAATTCAAAAATGTATAGCGAACGGTTTCTCTTAAAATTTATAAATGTATGATTCAGATTATGTCGCATGATAATATAAAGACTCATTTTTTCCTTTTTTCAAACACCTTACTCTTGTAGTCTAAAATCTTTCTTTTAATGTTAAGATGATCAGAAAAATATTAAAAGTAGAAATATCCGCAAAAAGAAAAGAATGCACCATCAGAGAGCAACACTCTCTCTATTTAAAAGGACAAACGTTTCCTCCAAAACCCGACCAAAAGCTCCTCGGCTATCGCCACAGAACCCAACGCCATCTACCGGCCAACAACGACAACAACTCGTGTACCCTAAACATACGAACGCTATGATTGGTCCTCATTTCGGCAAACTGACCAATCAGAGCAAAGCTTCCAAACGGTCTTCGAATGGAGCAATCAAAACAGAAATTGATAAATAATACATGGGAAGAAGACGGATAGGAATATCATTTTGAGGATTACAGTTCAATGAAAGACTTGCAGATGTGAATAATTGGATCTTAACTGCATTTGAAAACGCAAGGTTAATAAGAAACCCTCTTACCAGATAGGTTCCATTGCAAGCAATCAAACGGTGGAGACATTAGTCGCCTCTGTGAGTGTGACATTGAAAGTAAGTTCAAAACGAGAAACGGTGGGAACGACGAAAAAGGGTTGGAAGATTGAACAAAAATTCGAAAGAAACCCAGTATTTTCGACGAAGATTACAATGTAATTAAAAGGGTCGCTATACGAGCTCGTATTTTTATGATGTTTTCTTTTCTCCTTTTTCTAATTAGTGCTTCTGTCTTTCCTTCCTCTTTCCTCCATTATGTTAATTATTCATCAGAAGGTTGGGTGTGAGAAAGGATGTCGGTGGAAACAGTAAATCAAGGCCTCACCTTAATTTACTGAAGCCGACAATCCTTTTTCCAAGCCGGGATCTACCAGTTCTAAGCCGAAAATTACTAGGGAATCTTTGTGAGACAAAGCATGCATTGTCATTAGAAGGTATGCAACTCTGTAAGAGGCTATTTGCCGGTCTCATGCATCCACCTTTAATCTCTGGTAAAGCCTCCATACTTGTATACCGTATTTATTATTTTAAACTCAAGTATTTCGCGCCTTTTCTTCCCAAAGAAAGAAAAAGCCAAAACAAAGAGCGAAGCTTGGTGAAGTGCCCACAAGGGACAATGCCAGCATAGCTCAGGATCAGTCTTATCACAGCCCTCACATGATGAGGCGGTATCACTCTCGACCTCATACTCATAGGTCACTTAGAATAGGGATTCGTGCCATTTCTATTTGTTAGTCATATATGTGTGTTATTCATTATTACTAACGTTGTCTTGTGCATTAGAATTACCTCATTTACATAATTGATCAAATCCATTTCTGTCAATTGTCCATATCACTATTGTCAAATAAAGCACTGTTGAAAGTACCTATTAATTAACCCCCCTCATTGGACAGTTGAAGTGATTTCAACCTATATATATATATATATATATATATATATAATAATAATATATAATAATAATAATAATAATATGTATATAATATATATATATTTATTAATACTAATAATATGTATATATATAATATACAATATTATATATATAATAATATATATAATAATAATATATATATATATCATAATATATAATAATAATATAATATATATATAATAATAATAATAATAATATAATATATATATAATAATAATATAATATATATAATAATAATAATAATATATAAATAATAATAATATATATATATAATATAATAATAATATAAATAATATATATATATAATAATATAATAATAATATGTATATGTATATGTAATATATGTATATATATATATGTATGTAATATATATATAATAATATATAATAATACATGTAATATATATATATATATATAACTCATATAATAATAATATATATATGTAATATATATATATATATATATATATATATATATATATATATATATATCTATGTATATATATATATATATATATATATATATATATATATATATATATATATATATATATATATATATATATATATATATATATATATATATATATATATATATATATATATATATATATATATATAAATAAATATAATATATATATATATATATATATATATATATATATATATATATATATATATTTATATATATAATAATCTAATCTATATCTCTATATCTTTATATAGATTTATATATAATAATAATATATGTTAATGATATTGCTATTGACAGTGATGATGATAATGTGATATTAGTCTGAACCATGAGTAAATATCATTTATATTAAATGTCCGTTAAACACAAGACATTGGGTATTAAGTATTATAAATTATTCTCTCATAAAATGCCCCATTAAAAAAATAAGTATAAATCTTTCTGCTTTTCTGTATAGATTTGCCATTGATGAGATATATTGCAGTATGTGTCATACATACATACATACATACATACAATACATACATGCATACATACATGCAACACATACATACATACATACATGAATACATACATATACATACATACATACATAAAATACATACATACATACATACATACATACATACATACATACATACATACATACATACATACATACATACATACATACATACATACATACATACATACATACATACATACATACATCTCTTAACTACGCTATTGCGATTAAAATA
>JABUQX010142697.1:2500-7500 GCA_015478945.1 Trachelipus rathkii
TTTTATGGTAGAAGCTGTAAATGTCCATATTCATTAATTTCCTTTTTTTGCCAGTTGAGCCATCTGAATCTGATGCAGCAGGTGAAAATGATCCTTCTGAATCTGAGTCACTGTTCATTGTTTCAGTGTTATTAACTTCTAGTCTTTGATTTAAGGGAGATTTAGAATAAAATTTGAAGTACTCTTGAAAAATAATTACTTTCATTACACTTTCATCGGTTTTATCAACAAAATTGAATTTGAAACGGGGATCAAGCATCATAGCAATCTTTAAACTATCATTCTCCTTATATTTCTGAAAGCGAGTTATAAAGTCTGTTTTTAGCTCATCTACAACAGTTTTTATCCCAGTTGCTGTGTTACTAGCAAATTTGAGAAACTTCTCCATTGAATGAATAAATGGTATTATCTGTGATATAGATGCATCATCTGCACTCATGTCTTTTGTGGCTTTTTCAAAGTGTTGCAGAATGCATACAAGCATTTCAGCAAGATCCCATTGGCTCTCTGTTGGGTTTTTCAAATTTGCATGATTTCTAGAAATGAAATATAATGCAATGGCCTTTTTCTGTTCACAAAATCTTTGAAGCATATAATACGTCGAATTCCATCTTGTGGAAACATCCTGGATTATTTTATGCTCTGGTAAACTTAGTTGACTTTGAATTTCTTTAAATTTTGCCACTCCACTTGAGGAGTGATGAAAATGTCCTGCTATTGCTCGGAATACAGCTAGCATATTACTTACTGCTCTTTGTTCTTTGAAGAGCTTGTTTTGAATACAAAGTTGCATTGTATGTATTACACATGGCAGATGTTTAATTGTCAAGTTGGATTCTTTAATAGCAGACAGGACATTGGCTGCATTATCTGTTAAAATCATATGCACTTTTTCATTAGGTATACCCCAAGTTTGCAGTGATTCATTGATGAATTTGCCAATATTACTTCCGGTATGGGCCTCAGAAAAGTGTGAAACTTGCAAGATATAATTTTTAAGTTTGTATTCAGGTGTTAAAAATCTAGCAGTCAAACTATAAAATGACTCGTTAGTGTGCTGGCATGTCCAACCATCGGTAGTTAAACTAATGAAATTAACTTGATCTAATTCATGCTTTACTTTAGCCTTTATTGTTTCATACATTAGAGGAATAACTTTAGTGGAGAAATGAGTCCGACAAGGTACTTTATATTTTGGGGCTAGATGCTTTAAAAGCCGCTTAAATCCTTTATCATCCACAACAGAATATGGCTGCAGATCTAAACATATCATTTCACCAATAAGACGGGTAATACTCTTAGCCTTAGGATGATCATGTTGCCACACTTCTTTTCTTGTCCAAATTTCTTGTAAAGATGCCTGAATATAAATTAGTTTCACATAATTATGGGTGATAAAGAAAAAGACTCCAGTGTTAGATGTAACCTAGGAAAATGAAAGCAACATTGATTTAAAAGTAATCGCATTGTTGTTTAATATCAATAAATAAACTATAAAGTAGTAAAAGTTTTTAGTTACATAACTTACATTTGTTTTCTTTTTCTTTTTTATATATTTATTAATATAATATGAATATTTTCAACATAACAACTCTACCTATTTTATTCATAATAAACCAAAATTTACCTGTCTCGATGTTTCTGGTGCAGACATATTTGAGCTTTCCCCTATGGGTCTGCTGTTTCCGCTTGGTTCGGGATCATCGCATTTTTCTACTTCTTGTGCTACTTTTGTTGTGCAAAAATCTGTTAAATACTTTTGATTTTCAACTGCTTCGTTTGAGGATTTAGCATTGGAGATCATGAATTTCATTTTATTGTGAACGGCATTATGCACCCCTTTGAGATGGTTTAGAAGATTTGTTGTTGTCATTTTGTGAGGTACTTTACTTCCTCTGGACAAATTCTTCTTGCATAGTATGCACACTGCTTTGCTAATATCATCATCTTTCACCTTAAAATAGTCCCATATAGGATTCGAAGTTTTAGGCATTATACTTTTTTTAATTTTGTTATATTTATATCAAATCTGGAACAGCAATATATTAATAAGGATATAATTAAGAATAAGAAAATAATATAGAGTAGCATTACATACGTTTTAAAGTCTTATTTATAAGTATAAAAAAAATATGAATCAAGAAGAAATTAAAAATCGCAACCAAATTATTTTAACTTACATACGTTTTAAAGTTTTATTTATAAGTAAAAAAAATATGAATCAAGAAGCAATTAACAATTTTGATCGTGAAAAGATTTTTCTTTCCTTTGATATAGGACGAGCTATGTTAGAGCCAAGTACCGCGTTGGTCTCAAAAAAAAAAAATTCTACATCTACTTAGGGCCAAGTATCAAAAAACAAATATGCTAAAAAAAACTTAGGAAACTTTATTTATTTGTTAAGAATTTTCAGAAACCAAATAAATAAAATTTATAAAAAAAAAAAAAATAAAGTAATAATTACCAGTGGAAAAAAAATGAGAAAGCACTATTAAGAGTATCACATGTAACTATAACCATTACCAAGTAATCAGGAATGACTTTTAAATGCAAAAGAGCTTCGTCGGTTGGGTTGGAGGGGAGGGTGAACCGGTGAGAGGAAAAGGGAGGATTGTATTTCGTATGGGTGATAAAGAAAAAGACTCCAGTGTTAGCTGGAACACAGATGGTAATTTATTTTGGTAAATTTCTGTAGATTTAGGTAATTTAGATTGTGTTGAATGAAAAGTTATATAAATACAAATTTAAGAAATATTCCAGCTATTAAATAAAACAAAATTTAAGAATGGAAATCGTGAATAGAAGAAAAAGGGTACTTGGCACCTCTAAGAAAATTATCAGTTGGAAAGACAGAGGCAGAATGGAGTGAGGGGGGTTGGACATCGCTATCAGATTCGGGAGAGACATGAGACAGAACAAAATAAATAATAAAAGCAAAAAAAATGATGCAACTAGAAGATTCAAAAAAAGAAATTTTAAACTGCTAAAAATTTGGAAGGAGATGATAAAGAGAGAAAATTCTTTTCTCTTTATCTGACCTATAACAGAACTTTCTGTCATATATATATATATATATATATATATATATATATATATATATATATATATATATATATATATATATATATATATATATATATATATATATATATATATATATATATATATATATATATATATATTTAACATATACCCTACCATATATATATATATATATATATATATATTAATATATATAATATATATATATATATATATATATATATATTTCTACACATTTGTTTTATTTACAACATTCAATTTTTGATAATTTGCCGAAGCCAAAGCTTCGGCAAAAAATGCCTTAGGCTTCGGCTTCGGCTTCGGCTTCGGCAAAAATGCCGAAGCTTCGGCATACCGAAGCCGAAGCCGAATATTCGGCACATCCCTAATTTTTACAAGGGAAAATGAAATTTTGTTTTAAATTTCGATAACAGCTCTGTAAGAAATTAATTTTTATGAATTAAATTTGTTTTAAATATTAAAAAAATATAAATAAATAATTCACTTCTTTTGTAGGGCATGCACTGCCCACCTTGCCTACCCAGAGGGCACCTCTCCTGATATATATATATATATATATATATATATATATATATATATATATATATATATATAAATATATATATATATATATATATATATATATATATATATATATATATATATATATATATATATATATATATATATATATATATATATATATATATATATATATATATATATATTAGTGATGGACATGACATCCGCATCCGCATCCGCATTTGCGGAACATCCGCACCTAAATTGACATCCGCATCCTCACTTAACGGCACATCCGCATCCGCATCCGCATCCGCATCCTCTTTTGAAAAATGAGGATGTTGAGGATGTTTTCTACATTTGATTTTGATTAAATGCATATAAAATAAATATTATTTGGCATCTTTATCATGGGAGTTTATGGGAATAATTGTAATTTTGAATTATATATATATATATATATATATATATATATATATATATATATATATATATATATATATATATATATATATATATATATATATATATATATATATATATATATATATATATATATATATAACTATCTCACCAATTTTTAGCTCTATATATATATATAAATATATTAATATATAATATATATATATATATATATATATATATATATATATATATATATATATATATATATATATATATATATATATATATATATATATATATAAAATCAACAATATTTTCTCCACAAAATCCATTTTTCGATGGAGAATGTTCTCTCTCCATTCAGGAGAGAGACATTGCCTATCGAGCATGGAAAAACTCTTGTTCTCTATCACTCTTACTAATTTCCATTCTGCTCGGAATCGTTGCAGGGCTATTATTCGACAGGCTAAGCGCGCTTTCACTAAAAGAAAGTGCGACAACCTACTTGGCTCTCCTACTGATAAAAATTTCTGGCCTCTTGCCAAAAACATCTCTAATAACTTTTGTAAATCTGCCTTTCCTCCACTTATTCGCTCTGACGGTTCTGTAGCTAACTCTCCTACTGAAAAGGCTAATCTCTTCGGCCTCCTTTTTTTCATCTAATTCTACCCTGGACGATTCCGGCATCCCTTCTCCTGCTTCTTCTCCTCTCAGGTTTCCTATGCCTCTTCCCGTGATTACGCATGATCGGGTGCATGGGATTCTGAGATCTATGAACGTCAGGAAGGCTAGTGGCCCGGATGGCATTCCTTCCCGTGTTTTGAGGGAGTGTTCTTCTGAGCTGGCGCCTGTCCTCGTTCAACTCTACTCTCTATGCCTTAATACTAGTACATTTCCTCAGTTCGGAAGTGCGCATATGTCTCGAATGACCAACAAGGGCAGCCGCTCTGATCCTTCTAACTACCGTCCTATAGCTCTCACTTGTATTCTATCTAAAATCTTTGAAACTCTTCTTAACTCTCATTTCTTGG
>JABUQX010142697.1:12500-17500 GCA_015478945.1 Trachelipus rathkii
TTGGAGACCTAACAAAAGTGCTATAACTTTTAAATCACCGCATATATTCCAAGAATGCTGTTCGTATCGTATTTTCGATAACAAAATTTTCATGTTGTCGTAGGTCTCTTTCATATGGGCTCCATAGGCAATAGGAGTCGAAGGTTTCACATTTCCATTATGAAGAAGCACTGCTTTTAAGCTGATATTTGAAGAATCTATAAACAGCCTCCATTCATTGGGATCGTGATGGTGTCCTAAATCATTCAGTAATGAGTCAACATCAATACAGAACACTAAATCACCCTCTGAGGAGGAGAATAAGTTTTGAAAGTCCTGTTACCTCCGGCGATACGTAATCTTAAGTTCTTTCTCAAGAAGATTCCAGCCCTTAGTCTTGATGCTAACAATTCTGCCTGAACCTTTGGCAAGTTCAGATCTCAAACTAGATCGCTAAGTTCACCCTAATTAATTATATGGGGGTCTATAGACATTCTGCCATAATCTTGATCTTCATTATTGATTTTTTCTAGACTTAAGGGGAGACTTTATCCTCAAAATCCATTTCTTCGAACCGATAAAAGAAAATGTTTTTTTGATGAACAACTAATTTATCTTTAATTTTTTTGGGAAAAAAAGAAAAAAAAACTGTTCGTTTTTTGGGGGGGGGGGAGAGAATTTTTTTTTCGGGGCTTTCACAAAAATGGCAATAAAATCTTTAATATTCAAGATATTTCAATGCTTTTTTCACTAAAATACTCCTATTTTGTGTAGTAATAAATTTCATTTAGACACTTTATTTCAAATTTTATTTTCTAAAAGTTTTTTTGGACAATCTCTGAAAAGTACTTTCAAAATTTTTGAAGTAAAAACAATCAATCACGTGTGACACCACCTTACATCATACAAAAGCATTTAAAATAAACGTCAGTCTGTTAAGGATTTTATATGCAGAGTTGTTACCAAATTTTAAGAAAAAAGCTATTCGTTTTTAAATGAATTTTTGTGATCTAATGAAAAAGAGTGCTAGAAAAGAAACGCAAATAAACATTTACTGGAAATATTATTTCTTTTTCAGACGGCAAAAATATTGCTACCAACAATATATATATATATATATATATATATATATATATATATATATATATATATATATATATATATATATATATATATATATATATATATATATATATATATATATATATATATATATATATATATATATATATATATATATATATATATAAAGAGATTTAAACACCCTTCCATGGATTTAAATAATTACCGAGTTTCAAAGCAGTGATATCGAAGCAGGAGATTAGAAAACTGTTCCGAGATGCCTTCTTTTCTGGGTAGGTGGATCGGACTAGTGGTAGAGCCTACTGCACATTGTCTAACGGCGACGCTGTTGTCGATGGTTCGAGTCCTGGCGCGAGTGAAATTTTTATTCTTATTATTGCAAATTTGACACAACAAGCATGTTGTGCCCATTTCGGCGTTGCTTTACTTTGGTTGGTTGCTCCTGTAACCCAAGAGCACCCAAGCAGAAGGCCATGTAGCCCCAGCAGGTGTTCCAACCACCCTCCTGTCGATTTAAATAAGTACCGAGTTTCAAAGCAGTGGTATCGGAGCAGAAGATTAGAAAACTGTTCCGATATGCCTTTTTTTCTGGGAAGGCGGATCGGACTAGTGGTAGAGCTTCCTGGACATTGTCTAACGGCGACGCTGTTGTCGATGGTTTCGAGTCCTGGCGCGAGTGAATTTTTTCTTCGTCTTATTATTGCAAATTTGTCGCAACAAGCATGTTGTGCCCATTTCGGCGTATCTTGACTTTGGTTGGATACTCCTGTAACCCAGGAACACCCATGCAGAATGCCATGTAGCCCCAGCAGGTGTTCCAACCACCCTCCTGTCGATTTAAATAAGTACTAAGTTTCAAAGCAGTGATATCGAAGCAGGAGATTAGAAAACTGTTCTGATATGCCTTCTTTTTCTGGGAAGGTGGATCGGACTAGTGGTAGAGCTTTCTGTACATTGTCTAACGGCGACGCTGTTGTCGATGGTTCGAATCCTGGCGCGAGTGAAATTTTTATTTGTCTTATTATTGCAAATTTGTCGCAACAAGCATGTTGTGCACATTTCGGCGTTTCTTGACTGAAGGCGGATATTAAATTAAATATTAAATTTCATTTTTATAAAAAAAAATTTATAACAATCCAGAGAATCTATAAAAACTATTTTCTAAATTGTTAAAATTCGTGACATCACCTTATTAGCATTATGCTATCCTTATTATGCTTATTAGCATTTGAAATTGTGCTTTTCCACGTGGTATGGCTTGAGAGGTATGACGTATGATTCATCTATGACGTTGAGGATATTTATTGGCTATTTCAAAAAGATTTACCGCCTCTCCTCCCTGAAGATGTTCTATTTTATAGACTAGGCATATATATATATATATATATATATATATATATATATATATATATATATATATATATATATATATATATATATATATATATATATATATATATATATATATATATATATATATATATATAAGACGCCCTCGCGCAGGGGAGTGAGAGCGCTCAGCAGCAAGCAGAGAGGGGCCCAGGTTCAAGACTGGGTGGGAGCGAGAGAATGCCCAGGCTATCCTCTATTAATAGCTCTAGCTTCGTACTCAGACGTTAATGGAAGGTACATTGGTGAGTGTTTTGCTACTAATGGGAAACTTCCCGGCTTCCGTGATAGGTCTGGCCAGCCAGCAGTTTAGCCGTTAGGCCATTAACAGGACTTCTCGATGGGTCCCATGACAGGTCGTGGTTTTCCTAAAGGCCCTGACATTCTAGGGAATGACAGTTTATATATATATATATATATATATATATATATATATATATATATATATATATACTATAACTTTATATATATATATATATATATATATATATATATATATATATATATATATATAAATTCCACCTGAAGCAATAATTCTTTTATTGGAACTTCGGCTCCGGCTAAGGTTTCTATATTTGAAAATTGATGAGCACTTCTTTTGGTAATATATTTTCACCTAAAAAATATTTCTTGAAAAAAACTTATACCCAAAATCTAACTCCGGCTCCGGCTCCGGCTCCGGCTCCGACTAAGGTTTCTGCACTATTTTAAAATTGTTCAGCACGTCTTCTGGTAATAATTTTTTCAAATTAAAAAATATTTTTCGAAAAAATTTCATACTCGGCTCCCGCTCCGACTCCGGATCCGGATCCGACTAAGGAATTTGCACTATTTGAAAATTATTCAGCACGTCTTCTGACCTTTTTCTCCTAAAAAGTATTTAATGAAAAAAATTCATACAAAGGATCGGCTCCGGCTCCGGCTCCGGCTCCAGCTCCGGCTCCGGCTCGGCTCCGGCTCCGGCTCGACTAAGGATTCTGACTTATTTGTAAATTATTCAGCAAGTCTTCTAGCAATAAATTTTTCACCTAAAAATATTTATTGAAAAATTTCATACCTAGGATCCGTTCCGACTCTGGCTTCAGATCCGGCTCCGGATCCAACTAAGGTTTCTGTACTATTTGAAAATTGTTCAGTAAGTCTTTTGACAATATATTTTTCACCTAAAAAATATTTCTTGAAAAAAATTCATACCCAGGATCTGGCTCCGGATCCGGCTCCGCTCCGACTTCGGCTTCGGATCCGACTAATGTTTCTACACTATTTAAACATTGCTCAGGATCTATTAAATCATCACATAAAAATATTTCGTGAAAAATTTATACCCAGGATCAGGATGCATCCGGATCATCCGACTTCGACTTCAGCTTCGGCTCCGGATCCGACTAAGGTTTCTGCCCTATTTGAAAATTACAGCGTCTCTGGCAGTAAATTTTGCCAAAAAATATTTTCGAAAAAAATTCATACCAGGATCCGGCTCCGGATACGGCTCCAGATCCGACGCTGGCTTCGGCTCAGTCCAACTAATGTACCTACACTATTTGAAAATTGTTCCAGCACCTTTTCTGGCAATAAAATTTTCCCCTAAAAATTTTTTTCTGAAGAAAAATTTATTCATGATCCGGATCCGGATCCGGATTCATCCGGATCTGACTAAAGTTTCTGCACTATTTGTAAATTGCGTTCAGCACGTCCTCTGGCAATAAACTTTTCTAAAAAAATATTTTGAAAAAAAAAAACTCCGACTCCGGCTCTGGCTCCGACTCCGACTCGGTTTCACTCCGACATCTGGCTAACCGGATCCGACTAAGGTTTGCTATTTGAAAATTGTTCAGCACATCTTCTTCCATTAAATATTCACCTAAAAAATATTTCTTGGAAAAATTTATACCCAGGATCCGGTCGGCTCTGACTTCGACTCCGGCTCCGGATCCGACTAAGGTTTCTGCACTATTTGAAAATTGTTAAGCACGTCTCCTGGAAATAAATTTTTTACCTAAAAAATATTTTTCGAAAAAAATTTATACCCAGGATCCGGCTCTAGATCCGACTTCGGCTCCGGATCCGACTAATGTTTCTACACTATTTTAAAATTGTTCAGCACGTCTTCTGACAATAAATTTTTCATCCTAAAAAAATATTTCGAAAGAAAAAAATTTCATAAGCGGGAATCCCGGATCCAGTTGGATCAGTACCGACTCGGATGTTTTTGGCTCCGGATCCGACTAATGTTTCACCTACACTATTTTTAAATTGTTCAGCGTCTTCTGGAGATAAATTTTTCACCTAGAAAAATATTTTCTGAAGAAAATTCATACCCAGGATCCGCATCCGGCTCTGACTTCGGCTTCGGTTTCGGCTCCGGATCCGACTAATGTTTCTGCACTATTTGAAAATTGTTCGGCACATCTTCTGACAATAAATTTTTCACTAAAAAAATATTTCCCAAAAAAATTCATACCACGGATCCGGCTCTGGTGAAACCGGATACATTCGGCTTCAGCTCGGATCAAACTAATGTTTAGACTATTTGAACATTGTTCAGCACT
>JABUQX010142698.1:0-18893 GCA_015478945.1 Trachelipus rathkii
AAATGCCCACCCAAAGTGTCCCCTATGGTGCACGACCCACTGCGATATTGCCGGTATACTCTTTTAAATGGCAGAGTTCGATATAACTCTGCTTTCAATCTCGTTGCCCAGTTGTGGGACGAAGGTCAGTGTTATCAATTCCGCGGGCAATTTCCGCGGAAGCTAGGCGCTAATGCACGCACTCGTTCTTCCGATATTTGGAAGTTCTTCGATGGTTCGCGAGATTCCTTCAATAATTTTAGAAGGAGCCCTTGGCGATAGATAAGTTCTTTACAATAATAGTTTGTTAATTTTCGAGAATCCTCCGGACAGACAAGTATACTCATTAACCCCATTATCTAACCTAACTCCTAAGTACAGCGCGTCCACTAGTTTCACACTTACCCAGAGGAGTGGAAACTTGACCTCTCACGGTTCTTCTCTGCGGCTTCTACTTTGTTTTACTCCCTCAGCACTCTTGCTCTGTTTAATCGAGGCTTTACACTGTCATGCCCTCACTTCAAGTATTGTTAATTAATTTAACCTACTCTTTAAATTTACGGGATAAACAGAGGCATGAAATATTTGATAATTAACCTAACACTAAAATGATGAAAAATTAATAAAAATGACCATAAGCAATAATAATAATAATAATAATAAAAACCCTCAAATTCACTACATTACTTCCCCCCAAGATAGTCCCTACTATCTTTACTAAAACTATACACTAACCTAACACTTAAGCACTACATTACTTCCCCCCACTCAATGCCCACTCACTCAATGCCCTCCCCGCCCATTCATCATTTCTTTGGGAACCGGCAACACCGCAGTAAACAAAAATTTGTACAATAAACAATAACACAAGAAAACAATTAAAGGCATAATATTTTTTTTTTTTTTTTTAGAGCACCATGTAATGTAGGTAGCCTTCATTTTTTTTTCACAAAAATATACATAATTTTTACAATTTTATACAACATAAGATAATACATGACATCACAATATAATAAGTCTTCGAGAATGACATCTGGACGCAGCGGCGATTCCCGACTTCATGGTTCTTCCAAACAGTACTTCATGGTGGTATACATGACGGCAAGAAGGCCGCAAAGCTCTTGCTGCACTAGCCACCATCGTGGTGGCTACTTTTTGTACTTCCGCAACAGGAGGCCCTTGAACAAAAAGCTCGATCCGCCCCTCCGCCGGGATTTGCGCCACCTCCTGGTGGGTTTCAACAGCAAGCTGGGCTCGCTGCTTCCTCAATTCCGGCTGCAGTCTTCGCTTCACCAATGACGGAGGACATCCCTGAAAAGACACTACAAGGTTAACACTGGACTTTATTAACAAAGTGAAAAATATGAAACCTTAGCAACGGCCAACTAAAACAGTGACAGGGAGGTATCAACAAAGAAAAAACGGGAACCATTGACTTAAGGTCAGCAACAATCAGTACACAGAAAACAAACCAAAACAGAACTCACGGGAAGACAAAAAAAAAAAAAAAAAAAAAATATATATATATATACCAATCGGGGACACAAGGCAAAAAAAAAAACAGCACTTCAGAAAAAAAACAATATAAAGCATCAGCAAACTATATCATTAGCTCAAAATCGGCGACGCCCAACACGCGGAAAAGCGGAAAAGCACAGCTATACAGCAACACTCACTGGAGCAAACAGAAAAAATGCCACCATCAGACACAAAGCAATAAATAAATATGCATAATAACAAACAAAAGCGGCACTTCCACGAATGAGGCTAAAGCAACAGCCAGATATACTAAGATGATCACGCAAGAAGACTCATCAGCCCAATAAAACAAGAATATACAAATGTATAACTAACCAATACCACAAAAAGATGTCATAACCATAGTGCAATGAGAAATAAATGAGACCAATGATCAGGAAACAGGACAATGACTCACCGCAGCTCTCACCACTCACACCAACCGCCAGAAGGCTCATCATTCGACTCGACTCAGACTCCCAAAGGCTCCGATTTTCCGACTCCGATGTCAAAACTCCAATAGTTAACTCTGATAACCCCGATTCTCCCGATTCCGATACCACAACTTCGGTTCCCCCGACTCCGATTGTTGACTCCAAATTTCCCGACTCTGATGTCACGATTCCGTTATTCACGACTTCAATCTGTGGCTCCAGAGCTCCCGACTCCCACTCCTCCACCTCCGTACCCCATGCCATGACTTTAATCATCATGACTTCAATCCCTGGTTCCGACACTTCCGGCTCTTCCGATTCCACCCTTCCCCATTCAGACTCAAAACGCTGCACGATTCCCGGAACTACCGACTCTGGCAACACCCAAGATGGGTCCCAATCAACATCATCCATACCCTTAACATGACAAACGTTCAGAAGAGCATGAGCCTCACTAGACTCGCCACTGACATCATTCGTACTGCCTGAAACGTAACTGCTCTGAACCTCCTCGCTAAAACTATTTAATACCTCATTCGGAACACGAAAGTGGAACAACACAAATATGTCATTTTGCGAGAGACTAGGTAACTTTTAACCGTTCCCGATCCCGGGAAAATTCCGCTGAATTTCCTCCTCATTCACGCTCGTACACTTACTCTGAATTCCAAAGTTACATGTTATCCCACCCGCAAGCCAAGGGTGGTTCTCACTCAACTTAAATGAACCTTCTCCCTCTGACAACAACTGTTTAGTACCCTCCTCCCGATGGTTCAATTCCCGATCGTCCAACCACGCATTCAACTCCGGTTCCCTTAACGTTAATTCTTTCACAGCCCCTTCGGGAACTTCACACTCAGTCTGATTTTGAACACCACCGTAACACCTGACCCAATCAGACACCCCAACCCTTCGTTCAACATTATGGAACCCCGCAGATCACCTCAGAAAACCCCCGACATTTCAGGAACTCTTGAAAGCTCAGTCACACACTCTTCCCACTTTCCTAAACCTTCCACTCTTTTACTTTAGTAAAATATCTCAAAGAAACAAAACCTTTCTTTGTCGGAACAACATTGACGTTCCCTTCAGCAGCCACCTCCGTCGGCGGTTTCCTCACTTCTTGTGAAGCCCGCTGATCTTCCTCTAAAGTCACTCTGATTCCACCTGATAAAGGCGACTGCGTACCAAGAATGTTCCCTCCTCACTCCGCGGCAATGCACGGTTCAATTCGCACCGTTCCGGGCAACGATTAACAATGACCAAAAGAACCACACAACAGACATGCTCCAAACCACCACCTACTCTCTGCTCTCACGTGCCCCATTGTACCACAATAAAAACACGTCATTCTTCTAGAAGAAAAAGAACCCCTATTTGTCCTCTGACTACTCCCAAATGAGCCCCACGAACCCATTCTGGCCCTCTCACGCCCGCTCTGACCGCCACTCCCGCTCGCACTCTTCCATTCACTAGCACTACTACGTCTCCGACCATCCCCTTGACCCCTCTGCATAATTCCCGTTGTCTTCCCGGCTTGTATCGGCTCCTCCGACTGTCCCCCATTCTGATACTCACCCCTATACATACTCCCAGGTTTCACAACTTGGGTCACATTTCCCCCACAACATCCCGCTTTCAAGCTCTTCACCACTTCACCCTGTTCAGATAACGACTCGGCCATCTGGGCCAGTGAACGCTCAATATGTGACAATCTCTCTTCCCGCGTGTTTTCAACCAACAAACGTGCCACCTTGAAACTCTCATCCCCCAAAATTACCTGAATTCCCACTTCCCTTTGTTCAATTTCGCGAAGCGGGCAGTCAGCTCCAAATCCCTCCATGGCTTCTCCATCAGTAACTAGCATGTCGCTCAGTTCGATCTCGTCCGGATCATCATCTGAATCCGTCACTTGAGTGCTCGCGTCCGCTCGTTCAACCATCTCCCTAACTTCCTCCCTGGTTAAAGTCTGAACACTGACATCCCTTTGGTTAGTCCAGTCCAGATCATCGTTCACTTCCTATCTGGTGCTTGCTTCCCTCCCTGTCGCCCTCCAACCCTCTTCCATGACTGGAGTTTGAACACCGACTTCCCTTTGTTCAACCGTTTCAACATCCCCCTCCATGGTTGACACCTGAAAACACGCATCCTTCTGATATTAACATACAGACCATAATGTTCGACACCCAACTCTGCTGCCTAAGTGCCGTCTGGACGGCTTCAGCCCGTTCCCCCCCCTCCAATGCCCTTCTTCGGACAAGTTCCCGCTCTATCCGCATGCCAATCTCGACAAATTCCTCCCCTATTCAACACAAATGCATCAACTCGAACCCACACCATTCAACAACCCAAATAACGTCCATCACTTCTTGTATGACATGAATGCTTCCGAAGAGGCATCCCAGGACGCATCAACGACTCCGGTCCCAGAGCGGGTATGGTATTCCTCCAATACACATACATAGTCAAAGATACTGCCTCAGCGAGTCATGCCACTTTTCGCGACCTGCGCCATCGAACAATAATCCCGCTGGGGATGCCAGAAAAATTACTATGTGGCGAATCCGACACAGCAACCTTCGCAGCTGCCGCGGATAGCGAGGCGGAGGGTTTCTAAGCCTCCCGTTAGTTCGTTGGTGAAGCTCCAACGTGTTACTCCCGCCACCCGCTACAGCTAACACTGAGGTTCGATCTGATATAGTATCGGATTATGTTCGTTGGCCCGCGGTGACTATGCTCCCGTTTGACACCAACCCTTGACAGATTAACCTGTTCCCGCCCTCTCCCGTTTTCCCGACTTGAGTGAAGCACCTCGGTGGATTTTTCCAACCGCCCGATTCCTCTAAAACGGACGTGGGTTTAGCCCGTTCCCTTCCCGTTCCCGACTGTCCCTTAAGGGAGTGAAGCCCTACGTGGATTTCCCTTCCCGTCCGTTCCCGACTCCGATGAACTCGGCGTGGGTCCGTCTCCGGCCCGACTTCGCTCGACCGCGCCTGTTTCCCTGGGCAAGGGCAACCTCTCGGGGATGTCCCCGTGGATCTAAACGTCCGGACCGGGGCCACTGACTCAGTGAATTCACCCAGCCGGCTGTACCTGTCTCCCTGGCAAGGGCAACTCTCGGGGATGTCCCCGTGGATCTAAACGCCCAGACCGGGGCCACTGACTCAGTGAAACCACTCGGTCGGCCGTGCCTGTCTCCCGGGCAAGGGCAACTCTTATTAAATGGCCTTCACGGCGGTGGGCGCCGGATAGTTTACTAACACGGTAAGTCGCTAAAATAGATGTTCCCTTCTCCAATGATCACACTCTCTTTATAACCAGACCTCGACACTACTGGGGAAAATAAGAAACAAATACAATTTAAGACTATAATTCCAATTCACTAACAGATGTCAACTTCAACATAAGAACCGCTAATGTGCGGGAAATCATGCGCTAAAAGAGCAATAACGAATAATATAACAAGGAAGACGGGAGTGCCAGTGATACCCCTGCAATGCCCACCCAAAGCGTCCCCTATGGTGCACGACCCACTGCGATATTGCCGGTATACTCTTTTAAATGGCAGAGTTCGATATAACTCTGCTTTATTCTCGTTGCCAATTGTTGAACAAATGTCAATGTTATCAATTCCGCGGGCAGTCTCCGCGGAAGCCAGGCGCTAATGCACGCACTCGTGCTTCCGATATTTGGAAAAGTTCTTCGTTCGCGAGCTTCCTTCACTAATTTTAGAAGAAGCCCCTAATGATCTTCCGTGGCGTAATAGTTTAGAAATCCCAAGTAGCTGAAAATTCACGAGATCAATTCCTGCAACAGACAGAAGTACAATTCATTAGCCCATTGTCTAACCTAACTCATTACCGACGCATCCACTAGTTTCACACACTTGCAGAGGAGTGGAAACTTGACCTCTCACGGTTCTTCTCTGCGGCTTCTACTTTGTTTTACTCCCTCAGCACTCTTGCTCTGTTTAATCAAGGCTTTACACTTTCATGCCCTCACTTCAAGTATTGTTAAATAATTTAACCTACTCTTTAAATTTACGGGATAAACAGAGGCATGAAATATTTGATAATTAACCTAACACTAAAATGATGAAAAATTAATAAAAATGACCATAAAGCAATAATAATAATAAGAAAAACCCTCAAATTCACTACAACAGTGTAAGCTCATTAACAAACCTTAAAAATTCCAAAACTTAAATATTGCAATAACTCTCAAATATCGATGATAGAAAAAAAAAAATGGTAATTTCTGTGTTCAGCGTCAAAAAATATATTTCAATAACGATTAAAAAAAAAAGAAATTTTTTGTGTTACATAGTGTTATTGAATCTGAAAGTTTCTCAATTCTTCACCCAAAAGTAAGAGTATCGGCCAAGTATCGGGCATATTAACCAATGTGATGCAAATACTTTAAAAGAGGCGATGATACTGCCGATATGATACTATCGTATGAATTTACATCTAATATATATATATATATATATATATATATATATATATATATATATATATATATATATATATATATATATATACATATATATATATATATATATATATATATATATATATATATATATATATATATTAGTTAAGGTTGGCTGCCTACCATCTATTTCTTGCCCAGGAATGCTAATGCAGGCCTCGGAGAAGGTCATTGATCGCCGTAAACGACCTTCTAACTTTCGGCCAATGTATGAATCGTATGGGTGCATGGAATGTCAGAGGAATAAAATGTTGAGGAGTGGAAAGAGGAGAGAGGTGATGGATGTATTTAGAAAGGGCAAATTTGATTTGCTCGCTGTGATTGAAACAAAGATGAAAGGAAAAGGTGAAATTGAGTGGTGTGATGTGAAATGTGTGCGTTCTGGTGTTGGTGTGGAAGAGAATGAGAGAGAGAGGAAGAGAAAGAGTTACAATTTTGATGAGTGACCTGGGGTATGAAGCTATGGTAGACTTTGATTGTGTGAGTCCTAGAATTCTAATGGTGAAATTTAAGTTTGAAAAGGTCCAAATTTGTGTGGTTGTTGTGACGTATGGTCCATCTGAGGAAACGTTGAAGAGAGTACGATTTTTTAGGATAATCTGAATGATGTTCTGGTTGGGTGAGTAGGAGCTTCAGATTGATAGTTTGGGGACCTGAATAGTTGGATAGGTGATCAAAAAAGGGATGGCATAACAGGTGGTTTTGGGGTGTCGGGAGAAAATGAGAATGGTAGAAAGGTGATTGATTTATGTGAAAGAAACTTATGTGTGTAAGTAATACTTTCTTTAAACACAAGTATCCATAAAGTATACTAGAGTTGGTGTAGGGTAGAGATGGTATCGAAGTGAAAAGTATGATTGATTTTGTGTTGGTGAAGAAGGAGATGTTGAAGTATGTGTTGGATGTTAAATCAGTGAGGGGTTTAGGAATGGGATTATCGGGTCATTATGTTGTTCTATGTAAAATTAAGTTAGTGGGGGCTTGGATGGAAGGAAGGTGATACGAAAGAGTAGGTAAAATTAAAGAATTGAGAAGTTAGAATTATTGCAAGATAATGAGATAAGTATGTATAGAGCGGCTCGCTAGTAAGCGGTTGAATGTGAACAAGTTGTAACAAAAAATCTGGGGGCAAATGAAGGAAGCAATTGTTAGTAGTGCAAAGGAAGTGTGTGGATGTGCTAAAGTAGGAGGTAAGAATGTTAACAGCGAATGGTGGAATGAAGAGGTGATGAAAGCGGTTAAAGGTAAAAAAGAAGCGTGGTTGAATGTACTAAAAGCAAATGATGAAGTTTCAAAAGAAAGATGCTTGGAATTATATAAGGAGGAAAAAAGAAATACTAAAAGGTGCATACGTAGGAGAAAACAAGAGGTAAATGAACAGTTTGGAAGGAGGATGAATGAGGACATACAAAGAAATAGGAAGCTCTTCTGGAAGGAAGCGCGAAAGGTTAAGAATGAGAATAAGGGGAATCTGCTTAGAATAATGAATAGGGATGGTGCTTTTGTAACTGATGAAATGGATGTGAGGGGAGTGTGGAAAGAACACTTGAAAATCTGCACAATATTAACAGTAATGATGAGGTGTTAGTGAATGTGTGTGGTTTTGATGGTGCAAGAAGGAATAGGTATTTTGGGGATGGGGTTATTAGTAAGGAGGAGGTAATGGGTAGAGTGAGAAAGTTGAAGAATGGTAAATCTGCAGGTATAGATGAAATTGCTAGTGAAATGATCAAGAGCGGAGGCGAGATGGTGATTGATTGGATTTGGAAGTTGTGTAATAAGCGTTTATGGAGGGTATAGTTCCAAGGGATTGGAGGAGAGCAGTAATAGTACCCTTGTATAAGGGTAAGGGAGAAAAGGGGAACTGTAGAAATTATAGGGGAATAAGTTTATTGAGTGTTGTAGGGAAGGTATATGCTGGTATTTTGGTCGAAAGAGTGCGTCGAGTGACTGAGGGACTGATTGGTGAAGAACAAGGTGCGTTTAGGAGTGGTAGAGGATGTGTGGATCAAATCTTTGCATTGAAACAAATGATTGAGAAAATGAGGGAGAAGAAGAATAAATTGTATTTAGGTTTTATGGATTTGCAACAGGCGTATGATAGAGTTAATAGGGAAGCGTTATGGCAGGTGTTAGTGATATATGGTGTTGGTGGTAGGCTTCTGAATGGAATCAAAAGTATGTATGACGATAGTGAAGCGTGTGTAAGAATAAATGGTGTCAATGGTGATTGGTTTAGGATTAATAGCGGAGTGAGACAGGGTTGTGTTATGTCTCCTTGGTTATTCAATTTGTATATGGATGGGGTTATGAAAGAATTCGAGGTGGGGATGGCAGGAAATGGTGTTAGAATGGTGGAGAATGGAGATGAGTGGAGGGTGCCCTACCTATTATATGCGGATGATTTGGTTCTGTGTGGCGAATCTGAAGAGAGTTTGAGAGGATTGATAGAGAGATTTGGCAGGGTGTGTGAAAGGAGGGGCTTGAAAGTAAACGTGGATAAGAGCAAGGTTATGGTTGTGAGTGAGGACACTCCTCAGTGTGAAGTTATGTTAGATGGTGAGCAGCTAGAACAAGTGTCTGAGTTTAAATATTTAGGTTATATGTTGGATGAGAAGGGAACGGACGATGCAGAGTGTAGTAGGAAAGTTGTGAATGGCAGGAAGGTGGCTGGTGCAATTAAATCGTTGGTGAATGTAAAAGGACTAAGTCTTGAGTGTGCTAGGGTCTTACATGAGGGTATGTTGTTACCTGTGTTATTGTATGGTAGTGAGACTATGGTCTGGAATAAGAAGTATAGATCTAAGAAGTTCAATGTGTTCAGATGGACAATCTTAGGGTGTGCTAGGTGTGTGAAGAATTGATAAAGAGAGGAATGACGTGTACAGAAATTGGTATGTTGTGAAGAAAGGGGTAAATGAGAGAATAAATGAAAGTATGTTGAGATGGTTTGGTCATGTGGAAAGGATGAATGATAGTAGGTTGGTTAAACGGATGTATAGTGGTGAGTGTGTTGGGAACCGACCGGCTGGGAGACCGAAGAGAAAGTGGATTGAGTCGGTGAACGAATGTCTGAAGGGGAGAAATGTGAGTTTGGCAGAGGCGAGAATAAAGGTGCATGATAGGAGAGAATGGCGGGGTTTTGTATGGGGGCATGGTTGTGGCCCACCTGGGCCAGGGGATGAACCCTTACATTGACGATTTACCATAGTGAGGGTCCGTCGCGGTCCCATGATGCTCTAGGGTGGATTTTCTGTCTGTGACGAGCTCTCACTAATTAATGGTACAGAGGGGGCGGTAAGGCTGGGCTTTCTTTTCGACGTTTGTCATGTTCTCCTACTGCTTTTCTTTTCCGATGCTTGTACAGCACCTTACCCCCAATCTTGGGACAAGAGGAAGGTGAAGAAAGAAATATATATATATATATATATATATATATATATATATATATATATATATATATATATACCACTATATATACTATATATATATATATATATATATATATATATATATATATATATATATAGTGCATTCCATGTGAGATCATGCAGGCACATAGCCATTTCAAACCTGACCATTTCCGATTTTTTTGAAAGTTGGCATGCAAGTTTGGATTATGTTTAATAACAAAAATCTAAAATTTCAACTCAATTGGTGAAGTAGGTAAATACTTAAAGATTTGATGATTTCCCAAATATCTTTGTTACCTTCAATAACTTCATTTTTTGCTTCACTTTATAGAAAACACCACCACCACCAACCACCCTTGGCCTTAACTTTTTCAATTTTCTCCGAAAATATATATATATATATATATATATATATAATATATATAATAATAATAAAGATATACTATATATATATATATATATATCTATATATATATATATATATATATATACCATATAACTTTATATATATATATATATACACAGTATATATATATATATATATATATATATATATATATATATAATATATATATATATATATATATAGTATATATAATTATATATATATATATATATATATATATATATATAATAATATATATATATATATATTAATACAATAAAAATGGCAGACAGTCAGAACATTTCGAACAAACTTGAGATCCCGCTGGGGATGCCATTTACAAAATAAATAATGAATTTAGAAAATAAAACCTTTGGCAAATGAAATTTGTACATAGTAAAGTTACATTTATTTTACATAATTAATTTGGGCTATTAAAATCATCATATATTTTTAACATAAAATACATCAATACTCAATTAATCATGGACAGCCATAATGATTTCAAATTTGCCACTTCCTTTGCCTGCCAAGCTGCAAATGATACACAATAAACTCATTAGGGTCAAAGCAGACAGTAATTTAATAAATTTGCATAAGGTAAATTATATAGTAATATTGTGCCCGTTTATTTTAATAGTAATTGCAGCTTTTTCATAACAAAATACATCTAAAGAGGGCCTTGAGAAAACTAAACTATGTATATATATATGAACCAATAGGTTTGAAATTAAATTTTAATAACTAGATCTCAAGTTTAGATCAACAAATGAAAATGAAAATACAAAATTGCATTTCTTACCTGGTTGAAATCTTTCCATTGTGATCTTTTCCGATGGATTTCTTTTGCCTGCCTTCACCAAAATGCCCCAGACCTCCAGAGGGCAGAATTGTTATTCAAACTTCATCAATACTGGGTTGGACCTCGTAGATATATTTTCGCCAGGCCATTATAACATAAAAAAATATAAGGATTATTAACACAAATCTTGACCAAATAATGTAAAGGGGGTCAAGATGGTAATCACTTTAAAAATCAGGTGATAGGTAAATAGCAGAGCTTTAAAGGCAGAGCTCGTAAAAAGGCAGCTTGAATTAGGCAGAGAGCTTGATCGAGCGAAAACAAATTTTAACCTTAAGCTGCTTAGTTTATCATATTGGTGGCATGGGAAAATTAAATAATTTTCTGTACCAACCGAGGTTAATATATAGAAATGCAATTTTTAATTAAAGATTTTCCCATAGTTTAATTTTCCCAATATATTAACATCACTAATTAAAATAAATATTCAAGTACATATTTTGTACATTGCCCCCACCAAATTAAAATTTGTTTCATGTATATACATAAATTTTAATAAATTAGTCCATATTAAAATAATAATAATAATAATAATAATAATAATAATAATAATAATAATAATAATAATAATAATAATAATAATAATAATAATAATAATAATAATAATAATATCATTGATATTATTCTTTATACTACTGTTACAATTTACAGTATATCATACCATTAATAATTACAAAATTTACATTAAATTATCTTTACATAGCTGCTTATTAATTTCTTGACATCTTATTGCTGATTTCCTTTTGATTTTACATTCCTTCTCCTTCTCCTTCTCCAGACTGTCATTTTCTTTACTATTTAGTTCTTCATCAACAATAGCATTTTTCATTAACATTACAATATCACTTGCATGTCTTCTTATCTTTTCCCCTGATGACTTTTTAACACATACTGCAACTGTCTCTCCTAAAGAGTTTGTTTTAACATCATCTAATATGCCCATAGAAAAAAGTATGGTTTACAAAATGGTTGCTTTATTGCAACTAAATCACCCTTTTCAAGTTTCTCATGCTTTTTAAATTTATACCTAAACTTTTTATCTGTACTTATTTCTTTAAGGTTCTGCAAAAATTCATTATAATATAGCTCATTTAATCTTTTTCTTACCTTTCTAAAAGTTTCATACTTTTTATTCAAAAATTCTAATCTATTCTCAGATGGTAACCAAGAGGATTCTACATCTTCAGTAATATGAAGATGGGGAGCTATTATTAAATTAGGAACATCATACCCTTTCAGCAACAGTTCTGGTGTAATAACTGAGGGGACAAATGGGTCTTCATCAGGATTTCTCAAAGTAGTTTTAAAAGCAATTGGCCTTTTATTAATAAGCATATTACACTCCTTGACCAGTAAATAAAATTGATTATAAGGTAGAATATTTTTAGAAATTGAACTATAAATTGTATTTTTTACCAACTTTACCATAGACTCTACAGTACCTCCTAAAAAACTAGCTCCAGATGGGTAAGGTGAAAACTCTAATATTTTAATATTTCTTTCTTTAAGAAAGTTTAAAACTTCAACATCCTTCAGAAATTCTTTGATAATTTTCATAGAGCTAATTATGGATGTACCTTCATCACTCAATATTTTCTGAGGTTGACCCCATTCAAACACATGTATTTGAAAAGCTCTCAAAAAGGATTCAGTATCAACACTATTACATACTATAAGGTTAACTGCTCTTGACCAGAAACATGTCAAAATTAATATGTAAACTTTTACAGTTGCTTTATTATCATTTTTTACTAAAAAAGGACCAATATGATCCAATGCTAGTTCTCTAAATGGAACCTCCAATGGATTTATACGGTAATCCTTAAAAGAATTTTGATTCAAATTTATACTTCTTCCATACAATTTTTTGCAAATTATGCAAGATTTTATAATTCTTTTTATTGCACTATAACTAGAAGTGATATAAAACTCTTTTCTAAGAACAGACAATAATTTATAAATTCCAGAATGTTTTAGCTTAATATGTTGCTCCAT
Source organism: Trachelipus rathkii (assembly GCA_015478945.1). Taxonomy (NCBI): domain Eukaryota; kingdom Metazoa; phylum Arthropoda; class Malacostraca; order Isopoda; family Trachelipodidae; genus Trachelipus; species Trachelipus rathkii. The sequence goes on from JABUQX010142698.1 coordinate 13,081, forward strand.
AACTATAATTTTTGTTAATGAACAATTTTTTGACATTAATATTGGACATTTAATTGTAAATTTTGCATTCAAAGTGTCCAATTTACTTTTAACTCTTATTAAGCCTTTATTGTCTACAAATAAATTTAACTGAGCTACCAATGGTGGCTCTGCAACAGATAAAGGATTTTTAAAATATGAAACAACATCTGGGAATGATTGAGCTTGAGCCTGTCTTATAACTACACTACAGCTATCTGAGTACAAACACTGGGAATCATGTGCTAAGGATGGAAATAAATGGGGTTTTAATATATGTACTCTTACCATCAACTTATGAATAAATAGCCTAACAAAATGCATTATTTTACATAATTTTTTAAAAGAAGATGTTTTGTCAAGAGAAATTATGGGCTGAACAACATCATTTGGCAAAGTGTTAACATAATAAATATCAGTATTATATAAATTGCCAGGAACCACAAGAGTATATTCTTGGGGTAGATCACCAAAGTTAGGCCCTGAAAAATAATTACTACTACTAAGTACCTTAGCTGAAATAGCACGTGTAACACAGTCAGCTGGATTTATTTTACCACCTATATGATAAAAATGAACAGGTTTTTTCTCACATAATTCTACAATAATATTCAGTAAATTATTTATTATATTACCCTTTCTTTCAATTTTATCATGTTTTATGCATCTTTTTATCAACCAATTTAGGACTATAGTAGAATCAGTATATAAATGCAGAGTATTAATACCAACAGGGCAAAATGCAGTTGTTAAGTCTTGATATACATCCATTATACACTGAACACCCAACCTAACAGCACTCAGTTCTAAAACAGGGATGGTTTTATCAGTACTCTTCTTTGGGATAATTTTATTTTTTGCTGAAAGAAATTTTACCTCATTACCTGATACTGATCTTAAATACAAGACAACACCTATTAAATCCCTACTAGCATCAACAAATCCAATAAGGTCATAAAAATCTGAGCGTTCTCCCAAGTACCTGGGAATTACAGGAAACTTACTTGCATTGTACTGTTTGCATATTTTTATCCATTCTTTTATCATACTTTCTTCCAAATTACTATCCCATGAGATGGATTTATTATTCTGTAATTCATTTAAAAATAGCTTGGCCCTATTTTTTGTAGGCAAATAAATTCCTAGTGGATCATATATACTATTAATAGAAGCAAGAATAGTTCTTAATGTATTTGCTTTATCATTCAAGAATGTAAAATTTATTTCTAAACTATCCCTTTCTCTATTCCATAATAAACCAAGCAGTTTAACAGTACTTGAAAGTTTTTCATTCTCTTGCTCATCAATATAGGCCTGCAAATCAGGAAGGTTGGTTGCAAATTGTTGCAAACAAAATCCAAACTCACTAAATATACCCTGACTTTTATGGTAAGTCAGCCACACATCACATTCATAAGAGGAGGTGTATGCTAAATTATCCATATAAGCTAATGAATAAAGAGACTTTCTCATATCAAATTCAAAGCTGTCATACAAGTCAACATGCAAAATCAAAATTATATATAATGCCACCATTAATACACTTGGTGAAAATCTCATACCAAAAGGCAACCTCAGAAACTTATATGCAATGACATCTAAATCTCTACTTTTTATATCTTTAAACCATAGAAAATAAAGCTTCTCAGTAAATTCCTCATGGAGCCTAATCATATGAAAGGCCTTCACCAAATCATATACAATTAAATATTTATCAAACCTCATAAGAGTTATAGCAGTAGGAATAGATTTATTAAGGTTAGGTCCAGGTAAAGATACCTGGTTGTGAGAAAGATTTCCCTTTCCCTTTTCACACAAATTGGACATATAAACTATTCTGCATTTGGTACTTTGGGTGTTGACTCTAAACACAGCTTTATGTGCCAAAAATGATACTTTATTATTGTTCTTAAGATTATTTAAATTATTTACTTCTTCAATAATACCAGCCCTAACCTGATCTTGTATCACTTGGTCATATTGTAATAATTTATCAAAATCATGCTCTAAACTTTTATACACTGATTTTAAAATTCCTAGTGCTAAGAAAAAATTATTTGGTAATTGAGCAATTATTTTTTCATTAAAAAGTGCTGGCATTATTAAGCGACCATCAGAATGTCTTTCAGTATTATTTATAAGATAATAAATTAATTCTTTATCTTTATTTGAAAACCTCTCTCTCTTATCACCATATTCAATATCCAAACAGTCATTTAAAAGCATGTCATCCATTTTTGGGTCATCATAATTAGTATATAGAGCATTGGTTTCATTTAAATAATCTAATTCATAACTCTCATTCAAATTTATACCTACTTTTAAGTTCTCAGCCTCTTGTCAAATACTTTCATCCTTCTTAATGTACTTTTCTAGTCCATCAAAGCATTCTACATATTTGTCCAATAAACTAAGATATTTAACATTACTCTGCAAAACAGTTAAATCACCACCCAACATAAATCCAAGAGAAGTATAATATAATAAAGAAAGTTTTTTTCTTCCAAAACTACATGAATGTACAGGTAGTACATACAGCTCATTTATTCCAAGCAAAATATCCACATCCTCTCTCTCTTCAATCAATTTGTCTGCCAAAGCAAAGTTATGGTCCTTAAACCTATCAACTATAGAATTTAAGTTTTGAATACTGATTTTAGACCTAATTTCAGGTACTACAATAGCTGGTATGTTATTTAATTTATTATTAATATTTAACTTTAACTGTACAACAAATGTCCTATAAAGTTGACTTGAATTGAAACCATTTACCTTAATTACTATATTTTTTTCAAGTACAACATATTTAAATCTTTTCAAGCTATTAAGTGCAATAAATGTACTCATAGAAGCTGAATCATATATTATTCTAGCACACTTGTCTTCTATAAGAGCAGAAAAAGGTAGGAACTATTATATTCTGTGGGTTCTTTGTTAACATGCAATTAACCTCTAAAATTTCATCTATATTGGAAACATGTTCTAATTCTATTGGATTTACATTAACTTTAACTTCTTTAGTCTGGGAATCATTTTTTAAAGGCAATTTCTCCTTAGTGTCATCATTAACAGTTTTTTGTTTTTTAATGCATAAAAATTCAGCATGAAAATAATTACAGTTCTTACATTTACGAGAGAATTTACTCCTACAGTTTTTATAATAGTGAAAAGGCTTTCCACACTTCGTACAACCTTTAAATTCTATGATTTTCTTAAATTTATCCTGAGGGCTTTTAAATTTAGGACAACTCCAAATTCTATGATTTTGCCAGTCATTACTTTCTGCCAGCTGACAAAGCCAACAGCCCATATAAATATCAACTTTAACCTTTTTATCATTAGCAGTATGAGCAGCAAGAGCAATAGTGTCTTTAACTTCTTTGACAATGTTTGAACTTTTTGTATCATTAACACTATTATTGGAAACATTTTTAATTTCACCTATCCTATTAATCATTTCACAAGAATTTTCCAAAATTTCATTTAATGATGGTTTAGACTTATTTACTATACCTATATAAATATTTTTATACTTATCACCTAAACTTTTCCAAATAAAGTACTGAGCAAATAAATCACCATCTATCTTTAATCTATTCATCTGAGCAATTAAAGTTTTTGTTTCACTAAACCAATGATAAGGGTTTTTAGGATTAAATTTTTAATTTACCATTTTATCAATAACACAATATATTTGTTGTAATTTATCAGAAAAAAAGTTAACTAATAATGACTTTGCAGTTTCATACTCTGTACCATTAATGTCTACCGATTCTATAAGTTCACGAGCTGGACCCGATACTTGTCTAAGTAAATAACCATATTTTTCAAAAGAAGTATAGTTATATTTATTAATATAAGATTCAAAAGATGTCATAAATTTTTCAAAATTTTCTGATTCTCCTTTAAAGGTTGGGAGCTCTATGTGGGGCAATTTTACTTTAGGATTTGCATTTACATCACTAGACACAGTAGTTAAAGATTTTAAAGAAGTTTTTAAATTAGCCAACATAAGTAAAATTTTATCAACATAATTTTCACACAGTGAAGATTGTTTTTTATAATCTTCATCTGTCCATAAATCTTTCTGTAGCATATAAACTTCTATATCATTATCAAACCCTTTAATTATATCTAGTAAGCTTTCCAACTTAGTAATGAACATCATAAAGTCAGCTTGAGTTTGTGGTGGATTTGTTTCTATATATGATATAGTTTTAGTTACAGAGGAACGTTTGTTTCCTCTTTGCCTAACTTTAACTTTTATGTCACCATCTGCCTCAGCAGTTGAGGTACTTAATTCCCCATCTAATTTTTTAGAGTGCTCATCAAATCTTTTGTCAAACAACATTATAAATGTAACAGGTATATAAATAAACTAAATAATTAATTAAGGAATTTAACTGGAAAAATTTACGATATTCAAATTTTAAATCAAATTCAAAATCAAAAATACTCGGAAGCTATAATTATTAAATATATTTAAATGTATCAAATAACACACAAATTAACTCAGTCCCCAAGAGGTCCAGGGAGAAATGGCAGACAGGCAAAGTGTTTCGGGCAAACTTGAGATCCCGCTGGGGATGCCATTTACAAAATAAATAATGAATTTAGAAAATAAAACCTTTGGCAAATGAAATTTGTACATAGTAAAGTTATATTTATTTTACATAACTAATTTGGAACTATTAAAATTATCATATATTTTTAACATAAAATACATCAATACTCAATTAATCATGGACAGCCATAATGATTTCAAATTTGCCACTTCCTTTGCCTGCCAAGCTGCAAATGATACACAATAAACTCATTAGGGTCAAAGCAGACAGTAATTTAATAAATTTGCATAAGGTAAATTATATAGTAATATTGTGCCCGTTTATTTTAATAGTAATTGCAGCTTTTTCATAACAAAATACAACTAAAGAGGGCCTTGAGAAAACTAAACTATGTATATATATGAACCAATAGGTTTGAAATTAAATTTTAATAACACGATCTCAAGTTTTGATCAACAAATAAAAATACAAATTGCACTTTCTTACCGTGGTTGGAATCTTTCCATTGTGATCTTTTCCGATGGATTTCTTTTGCCTGCCTTCACCAAAATGCCCCAGACCTCCAGAGACTGTTATTCAAACTTCATCAATACTGGGTTGGACCTCGTAGATATATTTTCGCCAGGCCATTATAACATAAAAAAATATAAGGATTATTAACACAAATCTTGACCAAATAATGTAAAGGGGGTCAAGATGGTAATCACTTTAAAAATCAGGTGATAGGTAAATAGCAGAGCTTTAAAGGCAGAGCTCGTAAAAAGGCAGCTTGAATTAGGCAGAGAGCTTGATCGAGCGAAAAACAAATTTTAACCTTAAGCTGCTTAGTTTATCATATTGGTGGCATGGGAAAATTAAATAATTTTCTGTACCAACCAAGGTTAATATATAGAAATGCAATTTTTAATTAAAGATTTTCCCATAGTTTAATTTTCCCCAATATATTAAAATTATTTAAAAAAGAAAATATACAAGTACATATATTTTGTACAATATATATATATATATATATATATATATATATATATATATATATATATATATATATATATATATATATATATATATATATATATATATATATCTTCTGCTATGTTATCTAATGTTCAATCTTAAAAATTAACATGTTATTCCCATTAAGCACATCGGTGGATTTACTTCCTTAATATCTCTCTCTCTCTCTCTCTCTCTCTATATATATATATATATATATATATATATATATATATA
>JABUQX010142699.1:5000-10000 GCA_015478945.1 Trachelipus rathkii
TGATCGCCGTAAACGGCCTTCTAATTTTCGGCGAAATTGTATGAATCGTATGGGTATATGGAATGTCAGAGGAATAAATGTTGAGGAGAGAGGTAATGGATGTATTTAAAAAGGGCAAATTTGATTTGCTCGCTGTGACTGAAACAAAGATGAAAGGAAACGGTGAAAATGAGTGGTGTGGTGTGAAATGTGTGTGTGCTGGTGTGGAAAGGAATGAGAGGGAGAGAAGGAGTTGCAATTTTGATGAGTGACCTGTGGTACAAAGCTATGGTAGACTTTGTGTGTGTGTGAGTCCTAGAATTCTAATGGTTAAATTTAAGTTTGAAAAGGTTAAAGTATGTGTGGTTGTGACGTATGGTCCATCTGAGGGAAACGTTGAAGAGAGTACGATTTTTGGGATAATCTGAATGATGTTTTAGATGGGGTGAGTAGGAGCTTCAGATTGATAGTGTTGGGGGACCTGAATGGTTGGATAGGTGATCAAAAAAGGGATAGTATAACAGGTGGTTTTGGGGTGTCGGGAGAAAATGAGAATGGTAGAAAGGTGATTGATTTCTGTGAGGAGAGAGGTATGTGTGTAAGTAATACTTTCTTTAAACACAAGAGTATCCATAAGTATACTAGAGTTGGTGTAGGTAGAGATGGTATCGAAGTGAAAAGTATGATTGATTTTGTGTTGGTGAAGAAGGAGATGTTGAAGTATGTGTTGGATGTTAAATCAGTGAGGGGGTTTAGGAATGGGATTATCGGATCATTATGTTGTTCTATGTAAAATTAAGTTAGTGGGGGCTTGGATGGAGAGGAAGGTGATACGGAAGGAAGTGGGTAAAATTAAGAGTGAGAAGTTAAGCGAACAAGGTAATAAGAATAAGTATGTAAGAGTGCTCGCAAGTAAATCAGTTGAATGTGAACAAGTTGAAACTGAACAAATCTGGGAGCAAATGAAGGAAGCAATTGTTAGCAGTGCAAAGAAAGTATGTGGATGTGCTAAAGTAGGAAGTAAGAATGTTAACAGTGAGTGGTGGAATGAAGAGGTGATGCAAGCGGTTAAAAGTAAAGAAGCATAGTTGAATGTACTAAAAGCAAATGATGAAGTTTCTCAAAAGAAAGATGCTTGGAATTATATTATGAGGAAAACAAATACTAAAAGTTGGATAATATAGGAGAAAAAGAAAGAAGGTAAATGAACAGTTTGGAAGAAGGATGAATGAAGACTTACAGGGAATAGGAAGGAAGTGCGAACGGTTAAGAATGAGAGTAAAGGGAACCTGCCCAGAATAATGAATAGGGATGGGCTTTTGTAACTGATGAAATGGATGTGAGGGAGTGTGGAAAGAACACTTCGAAAATCTGCATAACATTGGCAATGCAGAGGTGATAGTGAATGTGTGTGGTTTGATGGTGCAAGAAGGAATGGTATTTTGGGGATGAGGTTAGCAAGGAGAAGGTAATAGGTAAGAGCCAGAGGATGGTAGAGTGGTAGAATCTGCAGGTATAGATGAAATTACTGGTGAAATGATCAAGAGCGGAGGCGAGATGGTGATTGATTGGATTTGGAAGTTGTGTAATAAAGCGTTGGAGGGATTGGAGGAGAGCAGTAATAGTACCCTTATATAAGGGTAAGGGAGATAAGGGGAACTGTAGAAATTATAGGGGAATTAGTTTATTGAGTGTTGTAGGAAAGATATATGCTGGTTTTTGGTCGAAAGAGTGCGTCGAGTGACTGAAGGACTGATTGGTGAAGAACAAGGTGCGTTTAGGGGTGGTAGAGGATGTGTGGATCAAATCTTTACATTGAAACAAATGATTGAGAAAATGAGGGAGAAGAAGAATAAATTGTATTTAGGTTTTATGGATTTGCAACAGGCGTATGATAGGGTTAATAGGAAAGCTCTATGGCAGGTGTTAGTGATATATGGTGTTGGTGGTAGGCTTCTGAATGGAATCAAAACTATGTATGACGATAGTGAAGCGTGTGTAAGAATAAATGGTGTCAAAAGTGATTGGTTTAGTATTAATAGAGGAGTGAGGCAGGAATGTGTTATGTCTCCTTGGTTATTCAATTTGTATATGAATGGGGTTATGAAAGAATTCGAGGTGGGGATAGCTGGTAATGCTGCTAGAATGATGGAGAATGGAGATGAGTAGAGGGTGCCTATACCTATTATATGCGGATGATTTGGTTTTGTGTGGTGAATCTGAAGAGAGTTTGAGAGGATTGGTAGAGAGATTTGGCAGGGTGTGTAAAAGGAGGGGTTTGAAAGTAAACGTAGATAAGAGTAAGGTTATGGTTGTGAGTGAGGACAGTCCTCGGTGTGAAGTTATGTTAGATGGTGAGCAGCTGGAACAAATGTCTGAGTTTAAATATTTAGGGTATGTGTTGGATGAGAAGGGAACGGATGATGCAGAGTGTAGTAGGAAAGTTGTGAATGGCAGGAAGGTTGCTGGTGTAATTAAATCGTTGGTGAATGTAAAGGGACTAAGTCTTGAGTGCGCTAGGGTCTTACATGAAGGTATGTTGTTACCTGTGTTATTGTATAGTAGTGAGACTATGGTCTGGAATAAGAAGTATAGATCTAAAGTTCAATGTGTTCAGATGGACAATCTTAGGGGCATGCTAGGTGTCAGAAGAATTGATAAAATGAGGAATGAACGTATTAGAGAGTTGTGTGGTGTGAAGAAAGGGGTAAATGAGAGAATAAATGAAAGTATGTTGAGATGGTTTAGTCATGTGGGAAAGGATGAATAAATAGTCGGTTGGTTGGCTTGGATGTATAGTGGCGTGTGTGTTGGGAACCGACCGGCTGGGAGACCGAAGAAAAAGTGGATTGAGTCAGTGAATGAATGTCTGAAGGAGAGAGAAATGTGAGTTTGGCAGAGGCGAAAATAGAAAGGTGCATAATAGGATTGAATGGCGGGGTTTTGTGTTTGTGAGGGGGGTATGGTTGTGGCCATCTGAGCCTAAGGGATGAACCCTTACATTGACGAGATGTCATAGTGAGGGTCCCGTTGAGGGTCCCATGAAGCTCTAGGTAGGATTTTCTGTGTGACGAGTTCTCACTATTAATGGTACGAAACTGGCAGTAGGCTTGCAGGGATTTCTTTTCGACTTTTGTTATATTCTTTACTGCTTTTCTTTTCCGATGCATGACACACACCTTACCCTGGGAAATAGAAGGAAGATAAAGAAAGAAAGAGAAAGAAATATATATATATATTATATATATATATATATATATATATATATATATATATATATATATATATATATATATATATATATATATATATATATATATATATATATATATATATATATATATATATATATATATATATATATATATATATATATATATATCAGAGGAGACTCATATACTCGTGCTGCTCGTGCTTAGCACGAGTTAGCATTATAGAAACGATTGATCTTTTACAAATTTCATAATGTTACGATAATTTTTTTTTTTTTGAAAATTGGTCAAATAAATGAAAATATTACATAATAAATAAAAGATTATGCAAAATTGAAACAAAAAATGTAAGAATAATCGCTATTAAATAACGCTATTTTTCAATCCATTAAAAAAGGTGACTGTTCGTGCTCAAATAAGCGGAAGCGATTTGTGTTTGTGAATTTAGAGTAAAAAATTGTTTATTTTGTTGCCTTTGGCATCTCTTAGTTACATTCTCTTTATGTATAAATAAGGTGAGACTAAGTTTTTTAAACTTATATATATATATATATATATATATATATATATATATATATATATATATATATATATATATATATATATATATATATATATATATATATACTAAATATATACATGTCAATAAATATACAGTGGGGTACAAAGACCAACTACACGTCCATGTTGTGCACCCTGGATTCGACCTAACGGAGCTCTCGCTAGGGCAGGACTGGCCTAGCAAGCCGCTGCCTGAAACGAATTGCTTGTAACACTCAAGGACCAGCCTCGGAATACGATCGACCTTTAGGATATAGACCACGGAAACGTTTTTGGAATAAGAAATTGACTAATACAAATGTTAAGTTGAGATTTGGAACTTTGAATATTGCTACCTACAGCGGAAAGGAGGAAGAAATAGTAGACATGATGAAAGAAAGGAGGATAGATGTGATGGGGATGGGCGAGATGAGAGTGAGAGGAGAGGAGGAGGGAAGAGAGCTGGGTGGTGGATTTGTGCTGATGTATAAAGGAGTGGAGGAGGGAGTGAGGAAGCATGGGGTAGGAGTTATATTGGGACCCAATGTATCACACAGTTTGGACGGGATGGAAAGTGTGAACGAAAGAGTAATCAAAGTTACACTGAAGATAAAAGGAAGGAGATATCATGTATATCAAGTATATGCACCGCAACAGGGGCATCCAGAAGAAGAGAAGAGGATATTCATGGAAACGTTGGAAGAAAGGGTGGAGGTGGGAAGAAGGGAAGGTGAGGAGATAATACTAATGGGTGATCTCAATGCAAGAGTGGGAAGGAGGAGAGATGAAGCGGAAAGAATGTTGGGACCGTTTGGGGAAGAATTTAGAAACACAGAGGGTGAAACGTTGATAGACTTTTGCATGAGGAGAAATCTGAAGATAATGAATGGTTTTTATCAGAAAAAAGATTCACATAGATATACGAGATATAGGTGGAATAATACGACAGGAATGTTTGATCAAAGATCGATAATAGATTACTTTATAGTGTCGGATAGAAGAATAGTAGAAGATGTAAAAGTGATCCCGGGTGTGTCAATGGATTCAGATCATAGGCTGTTATTAGCTGATCTAAAGATACAAGCGGAGAAAGTACAAGTAAAGGAGAAGTGGAGTACAATAAAAGTAGACTCGCTGAAAGATCAAGATAAGAGATTGAATTATGTTGGTAAAGTAAACGAAAAAATACTGGAGATGAACGGTGATGAAACAATGGAACACATAGGAAGTGTTGTGAAGGAAACAGCTAGGGAAACCCTAGGCATTAAA
>JABUQX010142699.1:15000-21371 GCA_015478945.1 Trachelipus rathkii
AGTTTTTGAGGCATTGAAAACAACCATGTTCTCAATGCTCCAATTAGAAATTCGAGAAAGGAAAGAGGTTAGTTGCTCCGAGGTCGATCTTTATCGTGAGTCACTTTCAAAATGGAATGCGTAATGAAGAGTGGAGTCGTCAGCAAAGGAGTGGATAAGTGAAGAAGCAATATAGCCATAGAGAGATGGTCATTCATGAAAAGTAGAAAAAGAATTGGGGATGGGACAAAACCCTGAGGAACACTTCTATTTATAGACTAAAAGGTTGAACGGTCGCCATCGACACCTGCTGTTATAGAACGACCATAGAGGAAATCGGAAAGAAGGATAGATATGGAAGGAGGAAAGCTTAGAAATCAAAGCCTTGTTCCAGACTCAATCAAAGGCTTAAGATATGCCTAACTCCACAGCAAAAGATTCACCGAAATGCCGAAGGGCTGAGAACCAAGAATCAGAGAGAAGAGAATGAAGATCGTCAGTAGAACGTTTCTTGCAAATTCCATACTGGCGATCAGAGATAAGATTTGAAGAATTGAGATGTTTCCAAATCTTCCTCTTAAGATAAGGAAGGATAGATTCAAAAACTTTTGAAAGAAAGGAGGATAAGGCGAAACGACAATAGTTTGAGGGTTGAGAGAGGTTCCCTTTTTTGCCACAGGCTAAATAAACGCACGTTTCCAGCAGTAAGGGAAGGTCGAAGAGGAAAAACAGAGATGAAATAGTTTACCAAGGCAGAGAGCCAGCTCGGAAGCACAAGCTTTAAGAACCACAGGAGTAATACCATGAGGACCGCATGCTATCTTTGTCTTAAACTCAGAGAGAGGGGAAATATCATATTTACAAGAAATTACAAGATTAGGCATAAACAAGTTGGAATGGGGTGTAGAAGGAGGAATAGCACCGGAATTGTCCATGGTGAAATTAGAGACAAAGGTTTGAGCAAAAAGTCCAGTTTTAACGGATGGTCAAATAGGGACCGACCGGGGCGGGAATTTTGCCGGGGCCGGGGCCGGGGCAGTGCCAGGGGAGCTCTAATTCAGACGACGCCGGGGCTGCTCTAATTTAGCCGGGGCCGGGGTTAGCTAAAATTAGAAATGTAAGTCAAAAACACTGAAAGTCTTAAAACTTAGGATGAAAATTAAATATAATTTCAATTAATTAATAATTTAAATTATAAAAAAGGAATACATTTAATTAATTCAATTAAATAAATATTTTCGAAAGAAATTTTTAGAAAATAATTGATTTTCTAGAAGAATAAGTTGTATTATATATATATATATATATATATATATATATATATATATATATATATATATATATATATATATATATATATATATATATATATATATATATATATATATATATATATATATATATATATATATATATATATATATATATATATATATATATATATATATATATATATATATATATATATTATATATATAATTATTTTTATATATATATATATATATATATATATATATATATATATATAATATATATATATATATATATAAATATATATATATATATATATATATATATGATATCGACCCCACCCTATATATATATATATATGAGCCGTATATATATATATATATATATTTAAGAACTACTTTGTCGTAGTGATATATTTACTTTAGAGAGGAAGCCTTTGGATTCTTTTTTAGTATTATGCTTTACTGTCACTTCATTTTATTACTAAATGTACACAAATTAAAAACATTGTTAAAGACACTTTTTTTTTTTAATGAAATAAATTTTAAAAAGGAAAGCTAATTTTCGTTCCGACACGCGAGACCTCTTCAGGCTAAGGGACTGGATTTCTTTCTTGATCTTCATCAGTTCAAGTGTGTTTCAGTTGGTCTGCTATTTTCTTCATGGTGTTGTTGAAATATTTTGATGTTTTCAGATATTCATTTTGTATAAAATCTATCTTAACTTCACCGGGATGCTTATTGTAGTTGTTACTATTATAAATGCAAAAGGATTCCATGATTTTGCGATGGTTCGTGTGATTGATATTTCTGATCATCTTTATATTGTTGAAATTGATAGAGTGGCCTGTGTTACCTATGACTTGTTAAAGCTGAATTTATACTGTCCTTGTGCTGCTGGTCATCTGTATGTTGATTTTCTTCTTTGCAAATCTATGGTTTCACCTATATATGTTTTTATTGCAAGTATTGCAAGGGATGTGATATATACAGCTTTGGAGGAAATTTTCTTTTCGTTTTGGGGGTTTGAGAATGTTTTTTAAGGTGATGTTATTTGATGGAATGAGGGTAATATTTTTTGGTAATATTTGTTTTAACGAATATAATAGTAATTGAGGAATTGGTAAAAAGGAGGTGTTGCTATTTTCGGGAAAGGTGCTATAGTACCTCTTTTTGCTTTGTTAAATGCTTTTGTGATGAAAAACTCAGGATAGTAAAGTGATTTGAAAGTATTGTGGATGTATTTAGTTTCTTGTGCTAGAAGAGGGGGAGAGCATATACGAAAGGCACGGAGAAATAGAGATGACAGAACAGCTAATTTTGTGTTTGGGGAATGATTAGATAGCCAATGTATATAGTTTGGTGCGAATGTTGGTTTTCTATATATAGTAAATTGCAAGTAATTGTTATTCCATGTGATTAAGGTATCGAGGAAGGGGATAGAGTTGTTGGAAGGCATTTCTATCGTATACTGAACTGAAGGATGAATAGAGTTAATATAGTTTAGGACATCATTAGGGTTGGTGTTGTGAGGGAGGGAGACAAAAATGTCATCTACATATCTAATCCATAAACTATTGTTTAATAAAGGGTGGGGTAAAATATGATAAAATTCTGTTAGTTCCATATATATGTTACTGAGTATGGGAGACAGTGGGGATCCCATACTCAGTAACATATATATGGAACTAACAGAATTTTATCATTAAAATAAAAGAAGTTATGTTGTAATGAGAGATTGGCCTTCCCGTTTCATATATTAAAACAGCTCATTAATCTCTCATTACAACATAACTTTTCATCACAAAAGCATTTAACAAAGCAAAAAAGAGGTACTATAGCACCTTTCCCCCGAAAAATAGCAACACCTCCTTTTTACCAATTCCTCAATTACCATTATATTCGTTAAAACAAATATTACCAAAAAATATTACCCTCATTCCATCAAATAACATCACCCTAAAAAACATTCTCAAACCCCCAAAACGAAAAGAAAATCTCCCCAAAGCTGTATATCATCCTACCCAATACTACTAATCTATATAGGTGAATTAATTTAACAAAATTCAGCATACAGATGACCTACTGGACAGCATAGTCAGCTTTTGCAGTCGCCAGGCATAGCTGAGCCTCTGTCAGCTATCAGCAATATGGCGATGATCGAAAAGTCGGTACATCTGCCAAAATCATGGAATCCTTTGCGTTATAACAGGCGCCAACCACAATAGCGCGCTCGACGAAGATAGATTTTATACAAGGATAATCTGAAAGCGCATCAGCATATTTCAGCTGGCACCATGAAGAAAAATAACGGGTACGAACTGACGAAGATCAGAAAACCGGTCGCCCAGCTGAAGAAGGTCTCACGTATCGGTGCACTCAACTCTTTAAATTTTCATTAAAAAAGTGTCTATAACAATGTTTTTATTTAATATACGACAGTAATAAATATTGTTTTAATAAACATAACTACACTTAAAACTTCCTGCCTAATATATATATATATATATATATATATATATATATATATATATATATATATATATATATATATATATATATATATATATATATATATATATATATATATTATATATATATATATATATATATATATATATATATATATATATATATATATATATATTATTAATTAAATAAATAATTTTGAAAAAAGATTTCCGGAAAATATTTGATTTTCTTGAAGATATTTACTTTAAATAAATAATACATTAATATTTTAACAATTATATTTATTTCCTTTTCGAATTCGTTTGATATATCAAATTTCGAATATTTTTATGTTAAAAACTCGGAAAAATTATAATTTGGCCTCAATTTTAATTTGAAATCATAGTAAATACCAAAAAAAAATTGATTATATTTAGGCATGTTTGTATTTTGCATCAATTTATAACGAAGGAGTAATGGAATTAAAATATATTTTTTATTTTGTTTGATTTAACCCTCTATTATTTAGTGTAAATTTACAGTTAACCCCGGTAGAAAACCCCGGTTTTCCCTGATTTTTGGCCGGGGCCGGGGCCGGGGCCGGGGCCCGGGAGCCAGGATCACCAAAATGGCGGGGTTGGCGGAAGCAGGGCCGGGGCCAGGGGGCAGGCCGGGGCCAGGGCCCCGGTCGGTTCAGTTATGCCGTCGGAAGATACTGGAGGAGAGAAAGAAGACAAAGCAAAATCAGAGCTAATGTTCGAAAAATGCACTAAAGGACTTGAGGAAGATGAACCAGAATGATTATTGCATATTCTGTGGAGAAAAGAGTTTTTAGTGTCATAGAGAATAGATTATGCACGATTCCGGGATGAAATATAAGTTGGGTGAGTTTCTGGAGTTTGAAGATGGCGATACTTCCTGAAGGCAGCTTCCTTTTGACGAATACCACCAAAATAAACAGAGTTAAACAAAGGTTTGCTAGGTTTAGTTGAATGGAAAGAATATGGAATGTACACCTCCATGCCAGGGAGAATCACCTCCATAATGCGCTAACACACTCCCACTGAAGCAGTTGTCAATCCATGGGAAATCAAAGAAGTACGACAGAAAGTTCGACCAGGTGTCAGCACCGAAGTGCCAGAAACATTTCCACTTGATAGGCGATTAGGCGGGGGTCTTTCCTGCTGAAGGCTTGAAGAAACAGAAGAAGAAGATACAGAGGTAAGAAAGTGATCGAAGAAACTCAGAGGAGGAAAGAAGTTTAACAGAATAAGGATAAGGACTCAAAGTTAAGAAAAGTCTAGAATGTAGGGCTCATCTCCAAGATGATCAGGGATACGAGTAGGAAGCAGCACCAACTGCTCGAGGTCATTCTGAAGATGAATATTGAAATCACCAAGAATGATGATTTCAAAGAAAGGAGAAGAAGAAACAATCTGATTTATTTTGGAATTTAAATTGTCAAAGAATTTAGATAGTCAGCTAAGTTAGGATAAAATATACAGAACAAATGAATTTAGTTGTAGAGTAACAGGATAGCTTTAGCCATAAGGTAGAAAATTTGGAAGACTCCAAATCAGAGACACGAGAACAAGCAACGTAGGTTCGCACATAAGCACAATAGCCACCTTTGGCAGAACATTGAGAATATAGATGGTAGGAAGGAAAGAGTAGTGGTTGTTATCAGAACGCTCAAACACTTGAATTTCGGTTAAGAGGAGGAAATGAGGTTTAGGGGAGGAGAGGTAATGCCCAACAAAGTGGTAGTTAGAGAAAAGACTGCGAAAGTTGCAGAAATTGATGAGTAAAGAAAACCATCTATTAGAAAAGACCGGCAATTCAATGACTGCACCAGATCCACCACAGAAGGCCATCAACTATCAAGTAGCGATGGATGAGGGTCGATTGAAGGACTATTTTTGGAAGTCGTCCCTCTTGGTTTCTCTGAGTCCAGTCGTGTTGATGTCCTTTTGATTTGATTTTCTTAAAAAAGGAATGTGTTGTCTGCAATAGTGTTTATAGTGTGTGAATAAATGAGAGCCTACTCCACTCTAAGAAGAATGTGGAGATGATCGCGAAAAGGGGACAACCATTGCACTAGAGTGCGATGAGATATACACCACCACTCCATATGTGCCCAATGAGGGGAAATCTCGCCTCTTCGGATGCGCTACGTTTTCCTCTTTCTTTCTTTCTTTCTTTCTTTCTTTCTTTCTTTCTTTCTTTCTTTCTTTCTTTCTTTCTTTCTCTCTCTCTCTCTCTCTCTCTCTCTCTCTCTCTCTCTCTCTCTATATATATATATATATATATATATATATATATATATATATATATATATATATATATATATATATATATATATATATATATATATATATATATATATATATATATATATATATATATATAGCTTTCATATATATACCCTATATATATATATATATATATACACGGCAAATATTCATTCGTTACTTAAATCGAATCTAGTCTACAATGTGAAAGAAAACTCTAAGTGAAAGAACTCTAAACTAATATTAATTTTCCACAATATCGATAATGCATATACAATAATAATATAAATTTATTTATTTACAGTAATAATTTCGTATGCAAATAAAACAAAACTTACAATCGTTAAAGAACTTCAGTTAAAAATTACTCAGAATAAAGACAGATCAATATGAGGGGATA